>JARFTM010000134.1:0-88242 GCA_030278935.1 Trichoderma polysporum | reverse complement strand
CCCCCCCCCCCCCCCCCCCCCCCCCCCCTTGCCGATCTGGCATTGATTTTTTGTTTGTCTTTGGTGCTGCTTGCATTCTCTCTTTTGATACCAAGGGCGAGACATGCCCACAACGATTGCATAAAAGGAGTTTTGGAATGGACCTGTAGGCTTCAGGTCCAGGTTCGAGCAAAGGGATATGTCCGGGTTCGAACAAAGGCATATGGGACTTTTCTTTCTTTCTTTCTTTCTTTTTCCAAGTACTGACACTGACTAGATGGATGGTTGCCGCCAGATATGACGCAGCTACATGTACATTAGTAGAGACAGGTGCAAATGGTTTCAAGTAGGGGGGACATACGTGCTTCAATAAACTCAAAGGCTGTTCTTTATCCATTAATGAATAGCCTGTTTTTTTTTGTTCTGTGACCAGCATGATTGCTTGTTTGTTTTTTTGTTTGTTAGTTCACCTGAATCAACTCATTCACCATCCATTTTTCCACAAAATCGTATTCATTTCATCTCAAAAGAGGCTCAGAGAGATGAAATGTTGGCACAGAGAGCTTGTATGTTTTGTATGGCTCAATCTATCAAATGACCAAATGTACGCAAGTAATCGGCAGAAAGGCCCCGTATATCTGCCTTCAATATACTGCTCCTTCCCCTTGCTTATTGCCTTCCCTATCTACCATTCTCCTCTCGGCTTCCTAAGACATGTCGACATATCGCTTCGCTTCCGTCGTTTAGCATTCAAAGTGCCGTCCCCCCCTAAGGGCGAGGACGAGATGCAGAGTGTCACCAGCGACAAGGTTATATTCGGCCGCGGTCTTGTCATCGGTCCTATAGAAGCGAGTCCGAATTAGTAAGCTGCGGTGTCACTCCTCCCTTGCCGCCCTCTTCCGGTCTTGGGGAGAAATCATTCGGTACGGTAATCATCATACATTTGCTTGCCGCCGTGGATGAGGCGCTGCTGCACAGGCGGAATGCCTTCCTTCTCCTCCACCTTCTCTTTGATCTGTGAGACCTGCACATAGAGCTATTCAGTCGCCGTCTTCGTTTGTAGGTTTAGCCGTAAAAAGAGCGTATACCTTGTAGTCCGACTCAATATCGAGCTCGATCTCCTTGCCGGTCAACGTTCGCACCCTGTCAGTTTATAACCTTCGTTAGCCCCGTAGATCATTCGCAGCACAGCCCAAAATGAACGAGGGAAGCTCTCTCACTTGATCAACATGTTGGCGGTGGGGTCGTGAAGCACTGATTATCGATTAATGCCGGCGTTTGGATGGCGCAGAGTCGTATATTTTTGCAAGTCCGGATGCGTTGGAGTCCTGCCTGTACAGTAAAGCTCTGTCGTGGTCGCTGCCTGCAAAGGTTGACAGGTTTGAATCACGAGGCTGAAAGTGACGGCACGGAAGCTGGAAGTGGGATGCTGGAGCCTGGTGGGGTTGCCGATGCGCGCCTTGCGCCACCTGGAAGGCACGGTTGGTGGATGACCTTCAGTGGATGACAGACACTGTTGGATGAGCAAACGGAAAAGACATATTATTCCGCAAAAAATGAAGTGGCAAACAAGAGGCATCCGGGAATTAAGATTGAAAATGGAAATTGAGTAGGCTACAGATAATTTGCAGATTTAGGCATACGTAGGCGTTAGGAGTAATCAATAGATTTTATACTATTTACTCAGTTAGAATATGAGGGAGGATTCGCATGTGCGTATTTCAGTGACCATTGTCTCGGGTCAAGTATAGCCTCCAATAAGATTCCCATTATAATACATTTTTTTTCATTGTACAGACAAGCATGCAGTGGAGATTTAGATCGTCTCATCCACATTCACCACTAATTTTGTTTTCCTCACTTCCTCTCCGAGTCTTCGAATACGTTCAGGCCCAGGCCTTCAGCATCCAAGAGCAACCTGTTCTTCGCTCCAGACTCTTGCAACTGCTGGGCAATGAGTCTAGCATTCTCAATCTTCTTCAGCTCCACGTAGGCCTTGCTCTTCTTGATGGCATCGCCAATCAGCTCAGCGGATCGGGCCTCACCCTGCGCCTTGACAACCATGGCTTGCTTCTCCTGTCGGGCCTTGTCGACAACGAAGGCTGCTCGCTGCGCTTCTTGTTGCGCAACTTGCTTAGCTTCGACAGCAGCTGTGAACTCTGGAGAAAAGGCGAGATGCTATATCGTAGACAGACATTAGATTACGTCAAGCTTTCTTTAGGGGGAAAAAAGAAAGGACCACTAGGAGTTAATAAGCTTACCGTCAAGGACACATCGTCAAGCAGAATGTTGAATCGCGCAGCTCGACGAGACAGGTTTTCCCGCACTAGTCGGGCAACCATCTCTCGCTGCGTGATAAGCTGACTGGCATTAAACTGGGCGACCACGCTCTTCAACACCTCGTTCACAATTGAAGGCAGCACTCGCTCGTCGTAGTCGGTTCCAAGTGTTCTATAAATCTGAGGCAGGGCTTCAATATTCGGTCTTGAGAGAACACGGCAGGTGATGTTGACCATCTGCAAGTCTTTGGTGCCCGTCAACGAAGCAACATTCCGCGGCTTTGCTCGTACATCGTAGATGACGGGCGTCTCGAACCAAGGAATATTAATGTGTGTTCCTGCAATAGTCGCTTTTGTCAGCCTTCTGTTCTGTCGTTTCAAATGATACTAGAAGCAAGCTCATGTTCTGCCTCATTTCTCTTCTGCTCCCATCTTTTCCATCCAAAGAAAAGGGCTCATCTTCGCATTCTTACCTTCGCTGTAAATCTCCTTGCTCACGCCTGTTATTCTCTGGTACTTGATCGCTCGGTGACCACCGTCCACGTTAAACAGTGAATTCGACAGCACCCAAGCACCGCTGGCCAGCAAAATTCCTCCAATCAGGGCGCCATTCGCGCCTCTGGGCATCTGCGGTCCTCCTCGTCCGGGATACCCGCCCCGCGTCTGCATCTGGCGCAGACGCCGCATCGCCTCCTCCTGCCAATTGTTCGGATTCGACATCTGACCTCTCTCTCTTGTGCTCTGGTTCGCGCTGGAGTCTGGATGTCTCGGATGTCGATGTCTTCCACTGTCTCGAGGCATCAACTAGCTGTCGGTTTGGTGATGTTTGCGCTTTAGTAAGTCGAATGGTGCCTGCCTTCTTCTGCATGAACTAGCTCGGCGGCACAAGCTCCAAATTTTCGACGAATGGAATGCGCCCACTCTTCCCCGCGTTCGCTCAGAAGCCTACCCTAGAATCGTAACAAGGGCAACGAGGGCACTGAGCATACGTACTGCTTGCTGTAGGCCTAATACAGGTATTGCTCTCAGATTCAATTGATCAGTCATACAATCATACAACACTCGGTAGTTTACTCAAGCAATATTCTGTATATATGTTCATTTACTGATATTCATTTCCTTTCGTATTTCAAATTTGTGGGTATATGCTAAAGTTGAATTTTGTCCAATGATCATTTCTTTCCCCCTTCCACCTCTTACCAAGCACCCCCCTTTGCTCTCAGAGGAGCACACTGTCCATCCAGGGACTAAATAATGCCAGTAGTAGTTCGACATCAAATCTTGATATACTTTCTCATAGCCATAAATAGCAACAAAGCAAATCCAACTAATCTTAACAAAGAAAAAGAGAGAAATGAGCGTCCAGGCTCAATCAAACGTGGCGGTATATATTTCACACCAGCGCAGCGAACATCATGCTGCCGTCACCTGGGGCTTCCTGGCATATCCGTTCAGCATTCGGAAGCCCGCTCTGCAGTTGCGTCCCTCTTCCATCACCGCATGAATACCTTCCAGACACTTGCCCGCTTCCTTGATGGCCGGGCTAGCAGTTACAGTGTCTACAAGTCTCAATTCACCTGCGACTTTCTCCATCTCGCATCGGAGAAGCCACCTTTCCCAGCTCCAACCACCAGCGATGCTGCAAACGTTGGCGATATCGTCTGTGCTTCCCATAACCATCGCATCCATCTGGCAGACTTTGACGTCTGCTCCTGGTAGGTTATCCTTAGGAGGAGTAGGAGGCTTGACGACGGGCTTGGCTCCGACAGGAAGACATAGCCAGGCGCGGCGAGTATCTCGAAAACCAGCACGAGCAAGCCGGCCTAGCCACAGCTTCGTTGGGTTGGGGTCGTAACCGAGAGTTTTCAGCGTGAAACCAAACTCAACACTCTTAGCAAGGCCCAATGGACCTGCGTTCATGATATCTGAGTCGAGGAGAGAAAATTCAAGGTAGCCGCCGGGCTTCAAGACTCGCATGCATTCCCGAAGACAATTCTCCCACTCGTCCTCACCGTTTTCGCCAATAAACTTGAGCAGACCGTGGAGCTCGCGAGCAGAAATCAGATCAAACTGGTTGTCTGCAAAAGGAAGCTTTGTGAGTCGCTCCACGGCAACTTGACGATGATTGGGTGGGCCTCGGACATTTGAATTGGAGAGCTGGCGAACTGCCTTGGTAGTGACTGTGTAAATCTTGGTGTTGGGGTAGACGAGGGCACAGTGCCATGCCCAGTCACAGGTTGACTGACCACCAAGGTCCAAAATCCTGGCTCTATCACGAGCAACACCATCTTTACCTGGTCCCATTCGCGAAAGCCGGGCTAGCTGCTTGGCGACTGGTGCAGAAATGAGTTTTCCGCCATTTAGGAACTTCATAGCTGCCACATGCCAAGTGGCCATGGTCATTTGCTTCATAGCTTCGGCCTCCTTCTCCTTTCGCAGCGTTTCCGGATCATCAGTCAGGATGTCATCGCCACGCGCGACATTAGCACTCAGGCGCTTCTTGGCGGACTGGGGGAGAACGCTAAGCTGGTATTTTCCCAGCAGCTGGCTGTGGTGAGCAGAGCGAAGTGCTACCCTCTGTGCCTGAAGGGCCTCGAAGCGGGCGAGTTGGAAAACAAAAACATCGCTAAGCTGGGCTCGGACGACGTAGTCTTGGAACGCCCTATAGTACGCGGATTCCTGACGAAGGAGCTTTGATGGGAGGCTCTTTGGTACCACCGTTGTCGTAATGATGTTGGAAAATCGAACTGTTTTCTTCGCTGCCACATCTTTTTGGCCTTGCTTCTGTCCTAGTTCAGACTCGACTTTGGTCTCTAACTTGGTCACCTCTTCATCCTCTTCGTCCAAGTCCTCCTCAATTGTCTCCAAAGCACCGTTATCCTCGGCGGTATCTACGCCTTTAAGATATACTCGCTGCGCTACAAGCCATAACTCGGTACGATCAAGGTTTGATAGCGCCTCTAGTTGTTGCTTTCGAGCATAGCTAGGATCATAGTCTTCGACGATTTCAGTTGGAATAGCTTCCGCATCGGGAGAGGAAGGAGGCTTGACGACTTCATTTGGCTGGGCATTTGTCTGTAGATGGATGATGGGTCTAGCAGTGGGCATATCATCCTCGTTGATCTGATCGGCTTGAACTTCCACAATGTGTTCAACAGGGGCGGACGACGTTAGCCTCACGCTTCGATAAAAGTCCTCTGCTTCATCTCGCTGAGGTACCAGAGGAATAGGTGAGTCGCTGGCGTTCCAAGGGCAACGGTAGAATTGCTCTGCTGTCGTAGTCGTCGGCGGAATTACATCCGTGGGCGAAAGGGTTCTAGGATGCCAGGTATTCCTACTTCGCGGTGACAACCCAGAAAAGAAGCCACCCGGAGACGGGATACTGAGCCTGGTAAGTCCTGCAAGAGATTGCCTGGCAAGATTAGGTGAACGGATGGTCCCCCGCGATGCTTGAGACAGGAAATTGGTAACAAGTCGGAGAGAGCTCTGTTGCATTTCTGGAAGCTGTTGGGGTTGCACCTGATCGGCCTCAATAGCTTCCTGTTCCTGGAAATCCTCATCTTCGTCTCCACCAGACAAGGCATGCAAAGTTTCCAAAGCCCCGGGCTGCAAATGCACACCTGTCCAGACGGATTCCGTGGTGGATTCGTCATTGCCAATCACAGGGGTTGGAGGAGCACTCATAGTTGCAAGTTGCTCCGAAGACAAGCTTCCATCAAGAGACGGTGGCGCGGAGATTGTGGGAATTACCAGAGCTTGCTGCTTGCCAAAGAATTCCATCTGTGCCGGCGACATCGGAAGGTTTGCAGATGGCGTCAACGGAAGCGGAGAGGTAATTTTCTTGAGCTCATCGACGGCAGACCAGACTTCATCGCTCTCATCCCTGGTAGGTGGGATGACGAGAGGAGTAGGCTGTCGAATCACCGGCTCAAAGATCATAGATGTCGTTCGAGATCTTCGTACAGATGATGAACGGCGCAACCCGCGATGTGCCTCGTCGTCTGATACATCATAGAGGTCGTACAGCTCATCGAATTCGGTACCGTCAGTAACTGAGCTGGTTCGATTCCACGAATTTGAGTTGGAGAACGACGTCGGTGAATTCTCATCGGCTGACATTGTCGACGGCGATGATGGAAGGATCGGGGCAGCAAGATAGTGCACTCCCCTCGGAGTTGGGAAATGATCGCTCATTGGTGATAGCCATGCTGTGATGTTGAGATGCGAAGTATCAGCCCGCTTCCCCTTAGCACTGTTTTGACCATGGCCACCCTCGGTTTCCTCTTCTATTATAGGATTAAGACACCTCCTTGATCTTCGATCCAGCGAAGACTCTCGGGGTTGGCGGTTGTTGGATATAAAATGAGTAGGCTCAGCCATTGTAAAAATAGAGGCACTATTCCAGATAGTGTCCGCAATATGCCCAGCAAGAAAAAAGGGCTAGAAAAAAACAACAACAATTAATATATCGTAATTGGTGAAAAAATTAATTAAATAACGTAGCAAATATTAAAACGCTCGACGGCCGGCGACGATGGGGAAAAGCTCGAACGATGGACTGCTTTGATCAACAAAGCGATTATTAGCGCACACAGGCAACGTCGCGAAGATGAAAAAAAAAACACAGAGAAGTAAATGCAAAAGAGATAGAGACGCCAGCGCTGTTGGTTAGGGACGGTTGGGTCTTATTAGAAAGCGAGATGGCTCTCAATGGGGGATGGGCGGCTACAGGTTCCCCGGCGCGTATAAGCCGTCTACCTCTCGCCCATTTGACGAGGCGGTGCATTTTGGGCACAAGGTAATGTGGCGGACAGCAAAGGCGTGAACCCCAAGTGCCAGGTAATATCGCCGCGCTGGCGCATCTGATCCTGACATGTTTGGCTATGGGCGGCTTGGAGTGCATCATGGCCCAATATGGGCGGACGCGGACGATATCCATCTAAAGCGAGATCGTGGTCAAGCACCATGGGAGAAACACCCAATCAGTCGTCGAATTTTGTTCTATATTTGGATCATCCCCTGCCCACCGTCTTGGCGCGGCGATGACTGGTTGGCGTCTGCACACACATTCTAGCCGTCGTGGGGAGTCGAGCGTGAGCCACGGCCAATGGCGATGGCTTCCGCCTAAGCTGGGCGGCTAACATGCTTGTTGTCACCAAGGGTAGCTGCAGCTGGGAGGCGTCGTAGCAACACTAATTCCAATAGATGAGGTGGACTTGCGATAGCTTGTTGACGCCCGGAAACCTGGTTCGCAATAATTTGGCAACTATTGATGCAGAAGAAGCGGTTGAGACGGACAGACAAGCTTATGGCGGCACTTGCTGCAGATATCACCAGTTTAAGATTGCGCTCACCGTCAACTCTCCAGCGCTACAGAGGCCGCGGCCGACGGGTATGCATCATGAATATTTCATCACTAGATGAAAAGGCTGCTAGCGCTGTGAGATGAAGTCGCCAGCAAGACAAAAAGGATGACGATTTCCTCATGTAACGACACGGCGGCTAGACTACCTTCGTATCTAATAAGCATTAGCAAGATGAAGATGCTTGTTGCGCTGCTTTTGGCCTCAGGTATCGAACCGCCACAGCGGTAGTATACGAGTACGGAGGAACCCGCCGAGGGGCCTCCCTAACCGTATTACTGAGGTACTGAGGTACCTTCACGGTTGGCAATTGACGTCGACAGCGAAAAAGGCCCCGCCATGTATTGCTGAATTTACCCCGCCATGCGTTTGGTTGTGACTTTACGTGAAGACAAGGAGAGAGCGCGCGTCTTGCTTCTGTAGCTCTCGAACAGCCAGCGTCTGCAACAACAATGGCAGACACAGAACAACCCGAGGTGCCCGTGGAGCTGCAGAGCCGAAATGTGACTTACTGCGGAGGTACGACAAGTCTCCTTACCCTTGAAAACTTTTCAAGTGCTCAACAATGACGGCTGCGGTTCTAACTTGTGCTTGGTTTTTAGTGTGTACTCTGCCGCCAGAGGTATGAAAAACAGCAAATCTCGGACAAGGTCTCCCCGTTTAATGTGGCTTGAGCTCAACTATAACCAAGTAGTACTGCGAGTATGGAGGTACCGTGAAGAAGTGCCAAGAATGGCTAGAGAAGCACCACCCGACTATGTACGAGAGGATATGGTCCACCGAGGCTTTAGAAGCGGCTGCTTCCTCTCTCTCTATCGATGCCCAGAAGAGAGCTGCCAAGGACGCGCAGAAGAAGGCTGCCAAGGCTGAGGCCGCAGAGCAGAAGCAGGCTACTAAACTTGCCACGAGCGTCGTAACCATCAAGCGAATCGAGAGAAACAAGAAAAAGTTTGTCACGGCCGTTATTGGTCTAGAGGCATTTGGTCTGGATTTGAAAAAGGTGTGCTCGCTACCGCTCCCTCGCTTTAATTTGAATAGTGCTGATTGTCTTTTTTTTTGGTAGGTTGCCAAGGATTTCGGAAAGAAGTTTGCAACAGGATCCTCCGTCACAAAACTTGCCAGCGGCGGTGAAGAAATCGTGGTTCAAGGAGACGTAAGCGACGAACTAGAAGAATTTATTCTGGAAAAGTACAAAGATGTACCGGAAGACAATATCGAGCTAGTTGATGACAAGAAGAAGAAATGATATATTCCCAATGAACAATCAAAGTAAACGCCTGATCCCCGTTGGTTTTCAGTCCAACGATGCATGGTGTTGCTACATGCCCAAACTCCTTAAATCCCCCGTTACCAGTAAAACACACACTGACCATTTAATGGCCTGAAATCATCTCCACCCGCTGCCCACCGCCGGTGTTTTTTTGAACACAAGTTCCCAATGCTTCGAATGCACAAAAATCCTCAAAATCCAATCCCATCCCTTCAACCTCTCTTTCTTAATGTCCTCCCAGTAGCGCCGGTTGATACAGCGGACCCAGCTTTCGCCGTTGACTTCACTATACCGCCCGACATAATCTTTTTTGCGCTGTCAGGCACAGCTTTCCGTGTAGTTGTGGTATTTCCCTGCCCTACAGCCTTTCGGAGGACTGTATTTGCACTCCCGTCACTCGATTCGTCAACATCACTAGCTCTGCGCGTCATTCGAGTCCCAGGCCTAGATGGAGGACCTTTGGGCGCGACTGTAGCCGTGCGCTTTGTTCGCGCCGCTGTTGCAGTAGAGCTCACGCTTGAGTTTGATGTTGTAGTAACCTTTCTGAGACCACCAGCACGCGCTCCCGCTGCCCTGTCTGCCAGACCTGTGGCAGTTGTGGATCGGGATGAGCTACCCGTTTTCAAAGGAGAGTTGGATTTATACAAGTATGACTTGGTAGGAGAAGTTGCGCGGTTGCGGTTTGCCAAACGAGAATTGGACGAGGTAGGTGATAAGATCTGTGCTGGACGAACTAGTGCAGCATCAGAGCCACGAGCTCTCTTCTTAAGATGCTCGCCAATATGAAGCTCATTCTCTTTATCCATAGTAATTTCATTGCTAGTAGGTCGGTTAGTCTATAGAGAAAGAAAAGACAGAAAAAGTACAAGCGTATTTAGGCGCAATTCACCTCAACCGCTTCTGGGCGCGTCCAACCTGTGGTGCGCGAGTGGTCTGGTGGATAGGCTTTTGCGGACTTGGAAGTAGCGGCAGATCTTTGACAGGCTGCGGTAACGGGCGACTAGGTGCTCGTTGTGCTTGGTCTGCATATTTGAGGAGCAGGTCACCCATAGTGACTTTTCTGAGTGCTATTGGAATCCGGTTGAGGCGTATTTCGACTCGCGACCTGAGGCCTTGCGCTTGGAGATGATATTGAGCGCGTAATCTACGAGCTCGCTCAGTAACTAAAAGAGAAAGAGAGAAAAAAAGAGGTTAGCGTGGCGTAGATTTTATGAGATAACAAAACCGCGTACTTTCTAGTCGCAGGTTCTCGATCAAGGCTTGTTTCTGTTTCAATGTGATTCCCGTCTTTCTCTTCGTGATTGGACTTCGTTGGGGTGTTGAAGGGCTATCGGAGCTGCTGAATGTCGCGTGTTTCTGCAGCGAAGAGCTGGACTCAGTTGAGCCCTGTTTTTTTGTTCGTGTGGGAGCCATGATGTCTGATTGTGTGTAATTTGTGCCTTCTTGAAAGTGTTCGGGTGGAGGAAGGAGAATAGAAATCGCAATGTGCATGGGAGGAGGCAAATGCGTGCATCAAGTCGTGCGCCAGTGCATACGGCATGAAAGTAAACAAACTAAGAGCGAGCTATGTGTTATGTAAGCGATGCAATCTGACCCATAGAATAGCCATGTCAGTCAAATTGTATGAGTACCTGATATAGTGCATTCATGTAGGCAAATATTGGGGAATTTAGAGTACTAGTACTTTTGGCTCAGCATTTCTGCATGTACCGATCTAGCACATACCAGGCTGAACCCGCCTTACGACATCTCGAAGCTCCAACAACTGAGTTGTCGAATTGAACTTAACATTTCGCCCCTACCTTTTCTTAGCTTCCAATCTTGTTCGCTTTTTCTCCGACAACATCTACAATCTCCAGACCGTAATATTATACTCAACATCGCCAGACAAACGATTTAGTGGCTCAGCGCCCTCATTAGCAGCTACAATGGTTCTCGAGGCTGTTATGGTGGTTGTGGACAACAGCGAGAGCAGCAGAAATGGAGACTACCAGCCAACCAGATTCGACTCACAAGTGGACGCCGTGAATGTGCTGTTCCAGACTATCACCCAGGGGAACCCGGAGTCATCCGTCGGTCTGATGAGCATGGGTGGAAAAGGACCAGAGGTGCTTGTCACCCTCACCACAGAGCAGGGCAAGATCTTGGAAGGCCTACACAGGACAAAGAAGAAGATTGGTGGATCGTCTCACCTAAAGACAGGCATCCAAATTGCGACGGTACGATATTCTTCTTTTGCATGCATGATGTAACGACCTCTTACGCTGACTCGGTCTATAGCTCGCCCTCAAGCACCGACAGAACCGATCCCAGCGCCAACGAATAATAGCATTTGTTTGCTCTCCCGTCGAAGATCAAGAGAAGGAGCTTGTCCAGCTAGCTAAAAAGATGAAGAAGGGCAATATTTCTATCGACTTCGTTCTGTTCGGCGATCTCGAAGATGATGCCACGCAGAAGAAACTCCAGGCATTCAACGACGCTGTCAAGGGCAACGAGGGTTCACACTTGGTAGTCATCCCGCCTAGCAGCAAGCTGCTAAGCGACCAGCTAATCTCGACACCTATTATGCTCGGCGAAGGAGCTGGAGCGGGTGCTGGTGGTCTTGGCGGCAATGACGAGTTCGAGTTTGGATTTGATCCGGCACTAGAACCTGAGCTGGCCCTTGCTCTGCGCATGAGTATGGAAGAAGAGAAAGCCAGGCAAGAGAAGCTAGCGAAGGAAGAAGAAGAGGCAGCAAAGAAGGCATCTCTAGAAAGTGTTCAGGAGGAGAATGAGGGCAGTGGCAGCGGAGGCAGCGCGGATAAGGACAAGGACAAGGACAGTGGAGATAAGATGGATACTTCTTGATACGCATCATAGTTTCGGTGCCTTGATAGAAAGTGTATACTAAATAATCAATGGAACCTTAGAGGAAAACACTAGATATGATAACCACGATTAATTTGAGGACTTGATATGAAGTCTAAATTTGATCCCGATGCCTCCTATTCTATACAAGCTGACCCAGGTCACCTCCTTTTTATCGGTTGTTAATCTCTCTGATGTATGACAGCAGCTTTCGGTCAAAAATGTCGCATCGTACAGGCATCTCCAGTGAGTAGAAAGGGTTTTTCATCACATAGTCGGCGTACAAGTCATATATCCTCTTGATGGTCACGTCCACGTTGGTTTGTGTAGTTTCAGTGAAAAGTAAGAATTTGGTGCCCGTCAAAGTATTGAAGCACTGCATGCGGAAGTTTTCCGTTTCCAAGACTTCCAGTCCAGACGAGGGCTCTGGGCGACCAGGTAAATCATTGGTGCCAGGAGCAGGGGGCTGTGCTACTGGTTTGACGGGATTCAGGCGCGCAGTGATGGCATGAACACTAGATAGACAGGAGTAATAAGCACATAAGTCGATATTTAACATTGAAGAGGAAGGGTTAGTCTTACCCGTGGAAAGTACCAGCTAATACAAGAAAGTCGTTGGTGCTAATTTTGTTGAGGCCGCCATCGTGGAATGTCTTGTTATATATTAGACCCCCGGCCTTGTTGATGATTACGAGAGAGAAGACGGTCCTAGATTTGAGTTAGAACGGCGGGGTCCAGCTCGTGAAACAGAGCAGGCATACATACATGTTGTAAATTAGGGTGCTGGAGTATGAGTGAATGCAAAATGTGGTGTTCTATACGGCCCTTGCAGGCTCATCGATCCATCGAGGTGAGACCATGAATCTATGATGAGTGAGTTCAGGGTTCTCATATCTGAGTGCACAGGCAGATCTTTGGACCTGCGCGGATATGCAGGTTGCGTATACCTTGTCTCCACTTCTGAAGTCGTTTATTATTTTGTTATATCCTCCTATATGACTTCAAGAACTGGATAGTGTCTGTATGCTGTTGTTCGCGAGGAGTATATGCTATCTTGAAGCCACCTTCATGCGACGCCGCGAGTTCGATGGAAAGGCAGCGACCAAGGTAACTGAGCGTCGCTGCTTTTACCTTGATATCGACTCTCCTTTCTAGAAAGAGACGCCTGTTAAGTCTTCGAATAAAAGCTCCAGGAGCTGGTGCAGAGTTTGATTTTTTGTGATGAGGTATTCAGTCAGATACGAAGCCTTGGGTAATTTGATCTTTTATGCTCTGATAAGCCCGTCTCTCGCAAGTATAAAATGTCTGGTGATGGTACCAGGTTGCAGTCACAATACGGAGAAATAGCACGGAGTACGGAGTGAGAAATACAGCAGCAGCCATACTAGTCCTATTAAGGCTCCGCTAGACGCGCCTGGGGGGCCGCCACTAAACCGCAATGGCGGCTACTTACTGGCTGCTAGACTTTGCGGGAGCCTCTCCCCCATTGAACTTTATGGTCCAAGCCGCATTTTGCTGACTTCCCGCTTCGCATCTCCCGACAATTGCTCAATCTTTCGAATTCGTATAATAGCGTTCCCATTTTCGCGACCCTTGGTACCGCCCGTCTTCGTTCTTTTCTTAGGAAATACAGCAAAGGAGGGGAAACCAGCAACGGAAATCGAAGCACCATGTCCCACAATCGCACGTCACGCCCGAAGCCGCCTCCGCCAGGCAACGAAGAAGCGTCTGCGAGCCTGAACCTGGGCGAATTCCAACATGTCGACACCCTCACACTCTCAGAAGCCGCGCTCGTACTCAATGCGCTGGTCGCAAAGCGCCGGAACGATCGCAAGAATGTGAACGAGACGGAGTATGTTTCCCGGCATGCGGAGAGGATGAAACGGAGAAGATGAAAGAAGGAGAAACAGAAACGAGGCGCTCTCTTTGATAGATGGCTAACCGCGAGATCGTCTTCTTGTAGGATGCTGAATCAAACGCTCAATTACTTGGACCACTTTGCACGCTTCACACAGAAGGAGAACGTGGAGGCCGTTGAACGTCTGCTGAGCGCACACAAGGACCTGGCAAAGTTCGAACGCGCACAACTCGGTAGCCCGCCCCATACCCGCAGTCAAAGGAGAAAACAAAGAAGGGAACAGAAGTGCTAACATTTGTTATTTTCTTTTTGCAAGGGTCGCTGTGCTGTGAGAACGCTGACGAGGCTAAGACGCTGATTCCATCTCTGGCGGATAAGATTAAGGATGAGGATCTACAAGACCTGCTAGATGAGATTTCGAAGCTCCAGAACCGATGATGACATAGGAGAATTGCGTTGTCTCTGGATATATTACTACGACGACTGTTGATATATTTGCTCCATGAAGAACCGAGAATACTAGACTGTTGATGTACGGGTACGCAAGACAGATGGATACAGACGGGTCAGGGCTGCCAAGCTGCTTCGCATCATCTTTTTTTTTTTTTTTTTTTTACTTTTTTATCGCTTTCTCTTTTTCTTCTTTTCTTCTTCTTGTTTCTTTGGCGCTAGGGACAAAGGTCATAAAATTTGTTTTGCACGCGGACATATGTAAAATACGGTAGGGCAGCTACTAAATACCCCTTGATAATCTGTGGAAACGAATTTGATTATATCGTGGCGAAGACTAAAAACTCTATGCCGGCCTTTTTTATCTTGCAGAGTTAGTTTTTGAAAGGATATCATTTAAACATCATTTGTATCAGTTCCCCCTTTCCCACCGTGTTTTCACTCTCATGGTTTGATGAAGCAAAGCTGCACTGACGCCGGAATTAACGTTCGAACTTGCATAATGGAATTCGACATCTGATGGAAATCAGCACACGGCGTAACACCTCTTCTCGAGAAGCAACATCATCATTGTGCTGTTTCCTCATTCTTCCATCTCATTTCTTATCTGACTCTCTTCGAAATATTATCCCAGAGTCTTATACTGATTCCAGTGATTGACATACACCGGTTTGCCATCGTCTGCCGGTACCGACGTAAGGTTAGCACGAGGGTCCGTAGTGGTGACCTCCTGGACGGGCTCAAGCCGAGATGATTTGTGAGCATTTGTGCTTGTGTTCGAGACGCTGATGGCGGGCAATTCTACTGGGGCGGCACTGCTTCCATCCATCTCAAAAGCACCACTAGCTGGTCGATATGGATCCTCAGGCTGATCTGCGCGACCTAAGACTTGTTAGCAAGAAAGATCAACAGCTTTTTGAGTTATCAAATCGGATAAAAAATTCACCTCCAAAGGGAGCAAAGGGATCGCTGCTACCTTGGGTACCCGTGGTGTGAGCTGATATAGGATGGGGGAAATGCTTTTCCTCGACCACATCATCCCGACCGCTGTCTTGATGGAGATCAGAGTCGGTCTCGGATCCAGGTCGCTTCTTGCGGCGTACCAGCGTGAGTACCACGACCACGATAACAGCAATGAGGGCAACGCCGCCAATAGCTATTCCAACGATGGTCCCCGGTGATAGTGGGCTTGTCCTCGAGTTCTCAGAAGCGTTTGTTGCGCTGCTGACATCTGTGGATGAAGGTATTGGTGCTTCTTCGAACGTGAATGATATCGATTCTGTTATTGGCGTGCCGCTGGTTGTTGACACAGCATCTACACTTGTTGAAGTGGTTGTTGATGATCTACCCGTAATAATAGTTGTGTGTCTTGTTATCGTGACTATCGAGTTGTTTGGGATTGTGTGAGTTATACCAGAGTCTGTAATGGTTGCGGATCCCTTCGCGGCGACCGTTGACTGTGATGAAGTAATTGACTGTGCCTCCTGACTCTGATTATCGCCAGTCGGCGTTGGAGTAGCCTCATCAGGCTTTGACGTGAAAGATTTTGAATTGTCATCACCCTTATCGCCATCCTTGGGATCTTTCAAGGATTCGAATGGGTCGGGACAAGAACTCAAGGCACACGGATCCATGGAGCAACATCCCCTAAAATTGTTAACATCACAGGAGTAAAAAGTTGTGCCTGGTGAGCAGTCGCCCTCTTCGCGAGCAGCTAATGCGTTGGATAACATGGTGAGCGAGAAGCGATGGCTGAGTGGTAGATGTTTCAAAAAGAAGAAGGAAGTCGACTTTCCCTTGTTTTCTTCTTCTCTCTTTTTACAAAGAATAGCTAGGGTGGGTGTGGAAAGCAAATCGGCCCGCAGGCCAGCTGGCGGCAACCTGCAGAAGTTTGACTGTCAACTTTCAGAGACTCTAAGCAGCCTCTAGGACATATTCGAAACCCAGAGTTTGTCCGAGGCCGAGGTCAGATTTCTGCCTTCAGCTGTGTAGCACAGCCGGGAGAAAATGCCTGGAAGAAGAGAAGAGGGAGAATAACGGGCAAGAAAAGAAAATAGAGAGGAATAAAAAGACTTTGTGATGCAGTGACGCAGGTCCAGGCAGACTCAAATGTAGCGCAGCCGTTGGGCACTACAGTGGCATGGATGCGTGAGATGCGCGCAGCCCATCAGGGTCTCAGAGCAGTAGAGCAATTGTAGATACAGAATGAGGAGAGGCAGAGAAGGAAAAGAGCAGAAGAAGAATCTGACGCCGGACGGCATCGATAGCTTTAGGCCTGGAAGTGTAAACTTGAGTGTGCAACAAGAGCAAACACCAGGCACCCGAGAAGCAAACCAAATGAACCGTAACCAAGAGTCGAAGAACAGTTCCTAGAATTCTACCAACGGAGAGAAATGAAGAGAGAAGATGAAGGAAACACCAAAGCCACTCGCGCTGAGAGCTCTTTGTCGGTCAGCTAGAAGGTCCAATTGATCGGAGGCAAGCCAACTCTACGTCAAGGGGCAGACGTCAAGTTGCCTCGTTTCTTGATTTCCCTACCTTGTAGTACTGCGACGCACTGACGAGTTACAACTGTAACTGTAATATTCATGAAACATTTCAAGAAGTGGTGTGTATGTTGGTCATCATCCAAATCATCCTCCATCTCTCACACCGACTGCCAACCCACCTATTATTATCTTAGCATTGCAAGCATCGCCCAGTCAGAAAGGTTAAATGCATCTTTGACATACCTCAACAACAACTCGGACCAGTTCGCGATCCCATCTTTGGCCTCTGCTTCACTGACCACCTCCATCACCTCCTCGTGTAACTCACAGTGGGAATTGCAGTAGATATTAGCACTCCTTGACACACCTACCTAAAACTTGCTGCTGCAAGAGGGGACTACTTCGTCATAATGCAAACAACTCGGCTCCTCGCATTCTTTTAAACGCAAACCAACCGAAATTCCACTGCCTCTTACCTCTCTATCCTTGCTTCGTGTAACGAGAAGCTTGGTAGATCTCTTCTCCTTGCCCTTCGCTTCCCTCGCTCTTGATTACATGCGTCCATTCTGTGACAAATATTAAACTTGCTATCGCTTCAGCTTCAGGGCTCAAAGAGACAATTCACAGTAGATTTCAATACTTCAGATGAAGAAAAGTTGTACCTTGAGAATTTTCTATCCAATAGTACTATGAACACTTGAAAATCACTAATTTAGGCTGCTGCAATTGGGAAAACAAAACTAAGACGAGAGATGGCTTCACCCATATGTCCAGACGAGGATATGAAAATTAAAAGCCATCTGTAGAGATAAGGCTAACCCACCCTCCTGCCTCATAGCTTTTCTAATAGTAGCTTGCTACCCTTGTTGCCCACCGGTGCCTCCGTCTTCTTGCCCTTCTTTCCAGCCTCGTCACTCTCACTGGCCTCTTTAGCGGCCTTCTGCTCTACAGTAGGTTCCACAGCAGCCTTCTGCAATAGCTTTTGATTCTTCTTCAGTGTCTTCTTCAGCTCCTCTGCACTGGTGAAATCTTCGCTCTCAAGTAATGCTACCACGACAAACGAGCTTGGTCCAGTAGCCCAATCCATGATGGATTTTTTAATGAAAGGGTACAGAATGTTAGAAAAGCCCAATGGCGGGTCGACCAACTTCACTTTGCCAGTAGCCTTATCGAATCGGCCTCCTTGGATAAGAGACTTGAGCATTCGACCACCAAAAGGCGTGTTGGCAATGTGCGGTCTGGTAGCAATTTCATCTTCTGCCGGCTCCTGCTTCGGGCTACTGCTAACGGACTGAGCAAGCGCTTCAAGCGCTTTCTGCTTGTCTCCAATGCCAGAAAGAAGAACGTCTGCGACGAACTGGGTGCCAAATGGAGAAGCTGTAAGATCAGAAGGTGAGGCCGCAATTGCAGCTATCAACGATGGTGATAGCAGTGCCGCAAGCTCTTTGCGTCGGCTATCATCTTCTTTCTTGCTTGTGGTCTTACGAATCTCATGAACTTCCTTCAGTACCTCTAAATCGTAAGCATGGCTGGCCGGGAACAGCGACTTGGAAAATCCTTCAAGCAGATAGAGAAGAGTAATTCTGGCATTGGCGTTGTTGGCAGCCGCCATAACGTTCTGTGCCATCTCCTCTTCTTTCTCGCCCAGGAGCTCTGGGAAAATAGTTTTGGAGGTCAATTTGGTATCATCAATGACGTCGTAAGCTGTGAGGATCACGATATGGCCATATTGGTCTCCCGACATCAATTGAACAGTGTCCTTGTATGCTTTCAGCAGCGTCTTGCGATCCTTGGCCGTACCATATGCTAGCAGCAGGGAGACGAGCTTTGCACCAGAGCGTGTGAATGCAAGATTCTTGAGCAAATCGCTCGTCTCATCGCCCTTCACTAATTCCACAAATTCATTGAACTCTTCAGTTCCTTGTTGTGTGTTTGTGAAATATTGTAGCATTGCATCGTGTAGCATGGTAAAGCCGGTCATTCCCTTCTGAATAAGTGAGTTGATGAGATCCAGCAGGCTCTTCATAATTGGTCCCCGTTTGCTTGGCTCATCATTAAGGATCTGCTTCAGGTCGGAGGTCGCTTTAACGTCCTTTGTCAGTTCCTTGAGAGTGAACTCAGGCCCATACCATTCGCGCAATAGAAGGGCCTTTTGCTCCTTTGTCGCGACTGTCCGGTAAATATCATCCAAGATCCACGAAGCCTCGGAATGATTTATGAGCTTTCGAACCTTACCGTAGAAGTTGGGTATAATTATGTCGCGGATTTCATCATCGTTATGGACAAGGAGCTTTCCAATTAAGAATTTAGCATAGCGTCCTTCGGCAAGTTGCGTATAGGTGCCTTGAAGCTCTGTAGCAATCTGTTTTCGCTGCTCTGGGGTGGAATATTTGATAGCAGTTTGAACTGCTCTAACTGCGTCGTGCTTCAGGACGAAATCTCGAATGCGGCCTGTGATGATGCCATATAATTCGGCCACTAGTTGCTGTCGCTCATCCTTGGGAACGTGAGACTTGAGGCGCAGTCGTTCCCAGATCTTCTTCGTCCGCTGAACTTCATCGGCTAGGGGTTTGGCAGCTTTTCGCTCCAGGGCAAGTTGCTTCTGCTTCGCATGCGACTCTCGAGAGGTTTGTTCTAATGTTCAATAAGCATCAAATCATTGCCATGTTGCGCAAAAAAAAAAAACATACCTAATCCAGACGGCTTCTCATTCTTCTCATTCTTCTCATTCTTCTCATTCTTCTCATTCTTCTCATTCGAGGTCCCCTCCAATCGAGGCTTCTTACTCTTGCCGTCAAACTTGTCTTTATCGCCTGAAGCAACTTTCCTTTTGTTAACATAAGCGGGGGCCTTGGTGGCCATCTTAATTGAAGTATTTGTTGCTTTATTATACAGCAATTGAACTTGGAATAAACGGCAGGCTCAGAGTCTAGACACTTAGATACCAGTCGTCGCTCGCTAGTGGTAGATTTTTTTTTTTTGGAATACTGCCGGGCGGTGACACCTAAATTGGGATTGATTCGCATCTTATCTTATCTATTATGTAAGCGCCACCGCTTTTTGTAGTACAGGTACTAAGGTACTAGCACTACTGAGGTGCCTGACTTAACGCCTGTGCTTTAGAATAGCAAGCTGTATGATCTAGTGCCTTTTCTCTCCAACGTGTAATACAATATTGCTATTGGGTACTAACAGTGTTTCCTTAGGTAGTTTGAAATGTATCAGAGTATAGACTGTTGGAATTTTTTCTCAGGTAACTATATCTATGACAAAAAGCCTAGCTTAACCATTTTGGTATCAATCCAACCCGTGTTCCAATATCCCAGAAGAAAAAATATGTATTATCAAGAAACGTCCCAAAATACGAACAATTCCCATAAACGAACTTGGTGCCCCGTCAGCTTAGACTAAAAGTTTGCCCCCTCCGTTTTGAAAAGCCAGTCGCTACTGGCATCAATCATAAAATTGGTGATATTGAATTCATTTGGCTGGTACTGCGGGTGATCCAGACTTGTGTTCGCCGCGGACATGTCAGGATTTGGTATTAACCCTTCAGTAGTGCTAGGGATATTCTCCCCGCTAAATGGAATTCGTGGGACGTTGAAGAAGTTGAAGACGTCCAGATACTCTAACTCATTCGGTGCTGGTGTCTTTGCGGGCGTTACACTTCCCAAATGGCCAAGGCTCTGTGCGCCATGCCGCGGCTGTCGTGATATTAAGAAGTCTAAATCAAACGCTGTCCTACGCATGTCGGCCAAAATCTTGACTGAGCTCGGCGTGACTCCGCCGCCTTGCCTTTCACTGTCTCGGTGTTCATCAAGTACTCGTTGCAGCAACCCGGAATATCCAGCAGCCACAGGCCAATATCGTCCCATTTCGCGAAGTATGTCAACAAAAAAGGAGATTTGGGGCGAGAGCTTATGTTCGACAGTAGAACCATGAACTAAAAGGACTCGCGCAGCAACCCATATTGTGAACGCAAACGGTGGGCCCAGCTTGGGGAGGAACCCATTGTTCACGACAAAGTCTCCCAAAGCAGATATATTTTCCACTGCGCCGTGACATCTCTGTGCTGCACTAAATGAAGGTGTGAAAATAGCTGATCGAGTTGTCGGATAGGCGGCCGAGGAATGTAGTCGAATGACCGCCGTATGATATGTTGCATGAAGCATAACCCAGTTGCAGTTGAGGTTTCTGCTACCAGGCTGGAAAACCTTATTCATGTTTCCAAACTCTCCAGGAAGGGCAAAATTCCAGGACGTCAGCTCCTTGTCAAGTTCCTTGTAACGAAGCTGCCACTTTTCCACATCGGTTAGACGGCCGATATCAACCGGCTGTTTCAAGAATTTGTGGATTTTTGACAATATTCCAAGGATCTCGATGTAGTATGCGAAGGCTCCAAGATTCTCAGGTCTCCCGACTGGATGTTGGTGAGTTTCGTCGTAATTTTGAGCGCCCGTGACGAACCACCGCGTTTCTACTTTTTGGTTCTCCATCCACAAATCGTCCCGACAGGGGAGCATTCGATCGATTTCCGTATCGGCTAATGCAAACTCAAAAGCCGTAGCAATAGTTGCATATCTATCAAGTAGATAAATCATCCAAAACAGTCTCCTGCGTGATTCTTCTTCTATGAAATCTTTCGGCTCAGGGAGAATCATGGCTCTAAGAGTGTAAATCGATGAATAGTGAGGAGCCACGCTGAAGGAATTAGTCTCGACGGCTAATCCCAGCTGCACTACCGACCTAGTGATGAGGGCCATTATGTTCCATCCGGGGGGGCCATTGCTACTGCCGCATATATCAAGAGCCAAAATGAGCAACGCCAAAAGTGACTTGACGGACGAGTTTTCCATGCCGTAGAGTAAGACTTTCTGTTTTGATATCCGGTGGTAGTGTTGTCGCCGCTCTTCGGTAAGCCTAGGGTCGCTAGAGAATCGCATAGTGGTCGCGACTATTGCATGGAGCAACACCCTGTCAGACTCTTGTAGGTCGGAGATGCCAAATAGGCTATCTAGAGTGGTCCTTCGATGAAGAATTGGACACCAAGTGTTAATGTGTTTGAAGTACAAATCCACGAGATTGTAGACTAGATTGTACGGCGGTAAGTCATCGGTATCAGAGGAAGGAATGGCAGCGCCTGGTGTGGGTGTAACTGTCGACAAGCCGATGCCTGGTTGCGCCGGAAGGTCATTGGGTACGGAGCCTGAGATGGAGCCACCAGGCAAGGGGGTTCTGCCATGATATTCGTTGTGGCCCTGCTCAGCAGAGGCAGGCGCAGAAGATCCATTGTTTGGGTGAGAATTGAAGAGCAAGCTGTTGCTCATGTGCGAAGCTTGATATATCTTCGATGGGCCCAAAGTATGGCTGTTCTCACTCTGTGTATCATGATCGCTCGCAAGATTTTGTCGCCCAGCCTGCATACCAGACTCGGAGTTTTCCGGACGAAGAGACGGAAGAGGTGAAGTTTGAAGTAATTCAGAATGCTTCCGCAGTATCTCTTCCATCTTGTCGAGCCTCAACTCCATTTCTCGGCTTCGATTCTCCAAGAACCTCCCAAAGCCTGCCCTCAGACCTGGGGGTTTTCGTTCCTTGTACTCGCATTTCTGTCCATGGCGCTTGCACCAACCGCACGAAGGTTGGCCGCGATCACATTTTACCTAATGACGCCAAAAGGACGTTAGAAAACACGATGGTAAGGAGCAAAGAAAGAATGAAGAGCTGTGAAGAATGTTACCTTGCGTTGCTTGCATAATTCACACCTGCCAAGCAGTCATTAGCATTAGTCGTGGTAATGATAGAGTCTTCATGCCAGGATTTCATAGAAAGCAGACATTGCGGAAGAGGATCTGAACAGCGACGTACGAGACAGAGATGGGCCTCTTGCGCTTGCCCGTCTGAGAAGCAGGATCCGGGTCATTGTCACAGCTCTGGTCATCGCTGTCGGGTTCGGCAGGTTGGCGATCAGGCACAGAAGCGGAAGACAGCGGCGACGGTCGTTTGTTATCTTCGCTATCGCTGCGCATGGCGCCCTAGCCTGGCAGCACAAGTCTCGTTCACAAGACAAGGCCAGCCCAAGTTGCACAATGAAGCCTTTCTCGGTGGATTGACTGTCCGACACCGACACAGCTCAGTGATTGGACGCGATAGCCAGCGGGGCAATGGCAAGCAGACGGACAGCGGCCGGCGAGCGGCGAGCGGTGAACGGCGAGCAGCGAGAGAATTTGGAGCTTGAGCACGTGTTATTTCGGGATAATGACCAGCGGCAGGTTGTTAGGTGTCCGGGTCAATGATAACCTGAAAGATGCCGATGATGCGGAGCTGAGGTTTGGCCTGTTCAAGACGCAGCAGCCAGGCCGCGGCAGAGCTGATGGAAGCTTATTGGTGCGTCGGGCTGACGAGAGCCGGGCGGTCTAACTGCTGCAGCGGCTGCTAGTCCCAAGCATCCACATTGTGGAGCTGGAGCCGGTGAACTGCTGGGGCTGCTGGAGAGGAAGAGATTGCAATGAAACCTAATTAATTAAAACCAACTGCAGCTGTAGTTCACGAACGCTGGGTCGGCACGGAGAGTTTGCATGCATTTGCCCGGATGATGCCGATGTCCTTATGTACGTCCAGATGTCAAGACGCTACTAGGCACGCACTACCTTAGTTACATGTAGGTAGGTAGCGCCTAATAGGTCCAGCCTAACATTGCTCGAGCACAAGACAATCTCCAAACCTAGGTGCCTGTTTTGAAACTACTCTCGCCGTAGGATTCTCACTTCACTCTAGGGGTCCAGTAAAGCTTGGCAAGCCAATAAAGTTTTACGGCTCAGCAGTACCGGAGCAGATCATTGCGTGAAATATTGAACCCTAACCCATTCATGTAGAGAATCGAGGCATAATCCGTACAAGCTAAGCTACAAACATAGGCTATGAAGAATCAGCATGGTAAATATTCGTGACCAGGTCGATTCATCGCTGCCTTATATTGATATTCGAAAGTATTCATTTGTTACCCTCCATGTAACACAACGGTTTTATCAGTTAACAGTGTGAATCTAAATGTATCGCATGCCCTTAGGCCGAACCTGTATCAAAGCTTCGATCATATCTCGGGAAGGCGGCCTTCGGGTCATCTGTGCCCGATACTCGTCAACACCACCACCACCCCACACATTGATTTGTACACAGTTACCCGCATCTCCAGTGGTCTCCAGGGGAAACTCTCTACAAATTAAATTTGCCATATCTCTCTCTTCTTCCGCTGTTCCAAGCTGTTCTACCCATTTAGCCAGTATTCATCATGCATAGCTCAGTCCGACAATTCCCCACGATCAAAGCCATACGGTCCTACGTCATTGGCGGCGTAGGCTCGGGTATGTCCAAATGCAGACTCTAGTCCTCGTTTTGAATTGAAACTCATTTAGATGGACTAATCGTGTAAAACAGGCGGTGATTATCACAACGTCAAAGGTGGCCACTGGTATGTGACCCCCTCTTACATGCCTACTTATGCGTATACAGCTGCTCTCAACACCTGAGCCAAATCATATGTCTATACTTCTGAATCGCCATGGCTGACTTCCTCTCTCTTGCACAGGCTAATTGACAGCGACATTTCTACGCCATGCTCGCAATGGTCTCAGTATCGCAAGTCGCGTACCAGCTGGGGTATCAATGTCCTCGGATCATTCTTGGTTGAGATAGAGGCGTCTGATGGAACTGTGGGCTTTGCAACTGGATTTGGGGGTAAGTATGCTGACTAGATTCCAATCGAGCCACTCCAGAATCCAAAATAATTAGAACTGTTCTCGTTCTTGTATTTCTAATGCATTTTATAGGCCCTCCTGCCTGCTGGCTGGTTCACCAGCATTTTGAGCGATTCTTGATTGGAGCTGATCCACGGAATACGAACTTGCTCTTTGAGCAGATGTATCGTGCCTCCATGTTCTATGGCCGCAAAGGGCTCCCAATTGCTGTTATCTCTGTCATTGATCTTGCACTCTGGGATTTGTTAGGAAAAGTCAGGAACGAACCTGTCTATCGACTTATCGGCGGAGCTACCAAGGAACGCCTCAACTTTTACTGCACAGGACCCGAGCCAACAGCAGCCAGAGATATGGGATTCTGGGGCGCCAAAGTGCCGCTTCCCTTTTGTCCAGAGGAAGGCCATGAGGGGCTACGCAAAAATGTAGAGTTTTTGCGCAAGCATCGTGAGTCTGTTGGGCCAGATTTCCCTATCATGGTGGACTGTTATATGAGCCTCAACGTCTCATACACCATTGAGCTAGTTAAGGCGTGCTCTGAATTCAATATCAACTGGTGGGAAGAGTGCTTGTCTCCCGATGACACAGATGGCTTTGAGCAAATCAAGCGCGCACATCCCACTGTCAAATTCACGACGGGTGAACATGAATACTCCCGCTATGGATTCCGAAAGCTTATTGAAGGTCGTAATCTTGATATTATTCAGCCCGATGTCATGTGGCTGGGCGGCTTAACGGAGTTGCTCAGAGTCTCAGCCATGGCTGCAGCATACGATATCCCTGTGGTTCCGCATGCCAGTGGTCCGTACAGCTACCACTTCGTCATTTCGCAACCAAACACCCCATTTCAAGAATATCTTGCCAACTCTCCCGATGGCAAGAGCGTCCTGCCAGTCTTCGGCGACCTGTTCTTGGACGAACCTATTCCCACTAAAGGCTATCTCCTGGCGAGCGATCTGGATAAGCCTGGGTTTGGTTTGACCATCAACAATGCCGCACGCTCCAAGCTTATCCCCTCAAACTACCTTCTTAGCCCTCCGCCTGTGCAGCAGCCCACACTGTCACCTCCAACTTCGACTGTCAACGGCGAAGACAAACGAACGAACGGCAATACCAACCATGCATCAACAGCATGAAGGAATGGAAGGTTTTTATGATAGGAAAAAAAAATAACCAGCGTGGTAATTTGGTATCACTCACAGAATGAGCGTGCACCATTAAGGCGCTTCAGTTAAGTTCATCAAGTTAGGAACGGTATCATTGGATTGTAATTTTCGCTACTATGCAGTCCGTTCGAAGACAATACAAGAAACCAGTAGAATTTATATTCACCTGCCTACCCAGCTACAGTTATTCCATAAAGATGCACGGACGTTGAACTTAAGTCTAGTAAAGTGTATCGTAGTTTTATCATTAGCGCCATATCATGAGTCTCATCCTCCGTCTTTACGTAGAAAGGTGGTCGCATCTATCCTTTGCGCGATAGACACTTGGTTATAGAAAATAGATATACAGCGTGCCCACAAGTAATATGCAGATGCTCCATAAAAGTGCGTGGTGCTAAAACCTGGAGAAGTTTTGGGGAATCACTTCAAGAGAGCATCGTGACCCACCGATTTGAGATTATGTGCTTTCTGCGCCCACTCCCCTCGGTCCATAGATGTCGTGAAAGATTTTTACGGTAGCCCTAGAGCGTTTCGGCCCGCTACCAACTCACGATAGTGGCCATCCCACCGTATTGTGGGCCAAGCAAAACGGTGGCTGCTTAGTCTTGCTTAGGCGGCGCAGAGGGGTTTACTCGCCCTAAAAGCTCCCGAGCGCTCGGAATGATTTCTACCGCGAATAACGGACTTGGTCAACTTGTAGCCGCGTTTATAGAGCCATCGGAATAGCATCACGACGGATTTAAAGAGAAACTTGTTCGCTGGCAAATGGCAAATAGGCACTGCATTTAGCCTTGCACGCGCTTAGACTAACGGTTTCTCTCCCTCTTCCCCGCATAGTTCAATACCTAGCGAGGCAATAGGCGTTTTCTATTAAACCCATTGGCTTCTATTTACGGCACATGCACTCACTCTACTACCGCTTTTGGGGGCTTTAATATCTACGATTGGTTAATTTTTCAAACTGACGCCTATCATATTCTCTCAAATATCTTCTATATCAAGAAGCTCCAACAAATCACTCCAGTTGACACAGCCATCGTCATTATGCCGCTTAAGGGGCTTCTGGGGGGCAAAACGGCGATCATAACAGGCGGCACGACTGGTATCGGACGAGCTATCTGTCTCGGGTACCTTCGTCAAGGATGCAACGTTGTTGCCAATCACCTCGGCTTAGAAAAAGACCAGGTGCATCTAGACTCGCTCATAGCCGAAGCCAGTGTCATCTTGGCAGAGGACCCTGAAGCCGGCCGTCTTGCTCATGAGGCAGGGGATGTTCGTGAAATTTCAACTGCGGCCAAGCTAGTAGCCGCCGCCGTCGAGCATTCTGGCGAGGCACGCCGTCTCGATATCTGCGTCTCCAACGCCGGAGTCTGCACCTTTGCTGACTTCCTAACGCTATCACCGGAACTACTCGAAACGACATTCAGGACAAACGTCGACGGTGCCTTTTACGTCACACAAGCAGCAGCCCGACAGATGGCATTGAATCAAAGCCCAGCCGGGGGGAGCATCATTGGCATGTCCTCCATCTCAGCGTTAGTGGGTGGGGGCTTGCAGACACATTATACACCGACAAAAGCTGGCGTGCTGAGCCTGATGCAGAGCACCGCGGTGGCTTTAGGAAAGTACGGTATCCGCTGCAATGCATTGCTGCCGGGGACCATTCGAACGCAGCTGAACGAGGAGGATCTGGTCGATGACGCCAAGCGGAGCTACATGGAAGGCAGGATACCTCTCGGGCGAACAGGCGAGCCGGCGGATATGGCGGGGCCAGCTATCTTTTTGGCTTGTGAGGAATTGAGTGGCTATGTAACGGGGGCACAGCTGCTGGTGGACGGTGGACTGTTTGTCAATTTACAATAAACCAAGTGTATTATGTACTCGGCGCGGACGTTGATCATGTATCTTATAAGCAATTGAGGATGGTGAGGCACGCTCTGATTTCATCAGGCATAATGAAATAGCAGTCCATAAGCCTTGTTGAGGGGTTTAAGGTGTATCCCATATGTCTAAGCCATCTATCTACGTAGTACGAGTGATCTGGCCCAGAGAAAACGTAATAACGAGAGCTGAAGCAGGAAAAGAGCGCAATACTCGTACGGGGTATGGGTATGTCATTATGGAGCTTAGTGTTTCGAGCCCACAACACACATGCTGCCGGTATCCCGAAATGGCGGCAGCGGACGGTGACAACGAACGGTGACGGCTCACCGCTGTGTAAGCGTATGGACAGGACAGGCAATATCGAACACTCTACTACCTTGGTATTCGCAGTTGAATGCTGTACTTTGCTGATAACGCTCAGCCATCGCATTTCCCCCTGTCCGACGGTTTCCGGCATGGATCCGCAGCCCCGTTCCGGACCCGGTTCTGAGCACTCACAGGCCTCCGTGCCGGAAAGGTGGAATGGGCTTGACGTCACAGTGGAACCGTCAGTCTCGACGCCCTTTTCGCATGTGTCAAGTGCCTGCCAAGCCTGCTTTCTACCAGTACTACTAAGGTAGTACTAGGTAGGTAGGTACGTTCAAGGCGGTCTACGCAACATGGAAGCTTACGACGGTCTATGTAAAGTCTTAGTATCAATGACTCGTAATACCCTGGGGATATCCCCAGACGCTACTTAGTAGGTACTGTAGCTTAGGTACCTTTTTAAAACGGCTGTACTTCGTACTGGCAGTGGTATAGTAACTCTGGCAGGTTGTCTTCTGCCCTGTCTTGTCTCTCTACCCTGCAAGTATCTTGTTCCTAGATATCACTTAGATCTACGATGTAGGTGATCTGTACAATCTCATAACCCGGCTTCGCTTATCACCTGGTTCTTTTTTTATTCTGTAAAAATTTTCACCTTTAAACCAGTAAGCTACCTTACCCTCCCACCACATTGTTGCGCGGGTCCAGGGGTCACAGCGCCTCTTCACAAGAGATCTTCATCATCTCACCTCCTCAGCCGCCAATTGTCAAGCTGCCCTTATCGGCCACTCATTATCATTCGCTCATTAAATGCCGCTGAGTGACACGAAGGATGCCCGCTTTTTAGTAAACGGAAAGCGCGATTGCACATCTGTACACCTGGTTTATGGCGTTTGCCACTTGAAACGCCATTCGCATGTGGCTGTTTCGACGTGAAGGGCAAGGATCCGCAACTAACAAAGGGTCGCAGATATCGTGTGTAGGTACGATAAGAAGGTACCTGAGTGCCACACAAGAGCGCAAGTATAATTAAGTAATGAAAAAATTGCGATATAGTGCAGCTAATATGACGTATGCGCTTAGTAGATACCTGAAATCTACTTACATCCTCAAGTAATCGCTAATCACATGTCAAAGCGTTACTCGTTACCACCGCGAGGCTCTTTGTTCCTGGGCTAGTTTCCAAAGACTTTAATCAAGTCGCAAGCCTCTCAAGCCTCCCTACGTAGTTGCTACGCGCGCATATCCACAACACCGTCACTTTTCGATATCGCAACCCGCAATTTTCAAACGTGTGGAACCAGAGTGTGGATAAACAATTGGGGACATATTGTTGCTTGCCACTGTTTTTGACGAAATGCGAGCAGAAAACCTGGAGAAAAATGACTCGAAGGTGCTTCGGCCGCCTTCGAGTGGAACCACGTAGAGAAGCTCAGAAATGCTGGAGGCACTCAGGGGGTGCAGCATGTGGTGGAAGGTTGAGACGACGAGATCTATAAAGACCCCAGGTATCCTCACCGTTCTTGACGGTAGAATCATCACCATCACCATCACCATCACCATCACCACCATCACCATCACTCACTCAACATACCTTTTCGTCTCTACTTGAGGATACAGACACGCAAACCTCATAGTATCTCCAGGAGTTTTCGTTTTCTGGTCACTCCTCTCATCACTCAAAACTCGACACGACGCTAAGCTATCCAAAAGAGATAACCAATACACCCACCACCCACCATGGCATCTCTTAGTAAGGAGCAGCAGACCGAATTCTACCAACACGTTGCCAAAGTTAAGAAGGACCTTGATGTTAGAGTAGCGGATTCAGACTCGCTACCCAGCTCACCAGAGTTGGCATCATCAGTCAGCTCTAGGGATAGTGTTTCCAGCATATCCACTCCCATATCTCCCATTGACTCCGGCGCGACTGCCGACTCCTTTGTATTTGCATTTGATATCGACGGCGTACTCGTTCGAGGTGGCCGCCCGATCCCAGAGGCCATCGAGGCTATGAAAGTTCTTGATGGAGAAAACGAATATGGAATGAAAATGTAAGTTGATCCATTACTGAACCCTATTACCCCCTCGTCATCCAATGAAGCATTAAATCTAACACGCGACTTCAATAGTCCTCATATTTTTCTGACCAACGGTGGTGGCAAGACCGAGGAAGAGCGTTGTGAAGATCTGTCAGGTCAACTTCAGCGTGAGGTCAAGCCCGGCCAGTTCATCTGTGGACATACCCCCATGAGAGAAATGGCCGAGAAGTATGGCACAGTCCTTGTTATTGGAGGCGAGGGCGAAAAATGCCGTCTCGTCGCCGAAGGATACGGCTTCAAAGATGTCGTTACACCAGGAGATATCATCAAGCACAATGCTGCCACAACACCATTCCGAAAGCTGACCCCTGAAGAGCTCGCAAACTCTCGTGAGCGTGACTTTGATGACGTTGTTATTGATGCTGTCTTTGTATTCGCCGACTCTCGGGACTGGGCTGGTGACATCCAGATCATGCTGGATGTAGCCATGTCCCAAGGAGGTCGGCTTGGAACTCGCAGCGAGACATTCGACGAGGGTCCCCCATTCTATTTCTCTCACAACGACGTTGTCTGGTCTGCTGCTCACGAGCATGTGCGCCTTGGCATGGGTGCTCTCAGACGCATGTTCGAAATCACCTTCAAAGACCTAACAGACGGCAAGGGCAGGCTACACACTCACGCCTTTGGCAAGCCCCAAGTCTCTACATTTGAGTTTGCTGAGCGATTGATGCAAACATGGCGAAGCACCGAACATGGCATCTCTGGTCCTCCACAGACGGTATACTTCGTTGGTGATACACCGGAAAGCGACATCCGTGGCACCAACGCCATCAACGCCGTTGCCGAAAATGATTGGTACAGCATCTTGGTAAAAACCGGTGTGTATCAGGAGGGAACAGAGCCGACGTACAAGCCCCGTGTTACGGTATCCAACGTGCTTGATGCCGTAAATCATGGCATCCAGCGTGAGATGCGCAAGAAGGTGGTCTCGTCGCTCAAGCGAGACGTTCTGGGCCAGCCAGAGTATGCTGCTGCTGAAAATAGCCCAGCTATCATGGACGAAGATATGATCACCTCTGTATAAATTATGACATATTTGAAACTCGAAAGGCATAACGGGACGGAGTATTTGGAGTTTGAAAAAGAAAAAAGATGATGGCCCTGATTTCGATAATGCGACATGATTGAGCTCTGTTTATTTGCACCTTCTATTCTTTAAACATTTCTCAAGGCGAACTTTGGCAAAACATTTTGCATCGCCACAAAGAAGAGAGCTCTTCTAATTTTTTTATTGTTATGCACTCCTTTTAGTCAGCTTAGACTGGCGTCCCTTTCATATACCCCAAGCGATCTTCATAATGATTTTAGATTTCATCACAAAAGGATATTAGACATTGTCTAGATAGTTTTCACACTGAATGATAGATTATTATTCTTATTATTTAGGCTCAATATAAAGTCGTCTAAAAGTCTTATCGGCCACAGTTACCCACAAGTGACTAATTGTATAACGCATATCATGTCATCATTCCTCAAAAGTAAACTTCCCCCACTGTGATATTGCAGCCCAGCCAGTATTATCAACGACTTCCTGCCTATTAGAGCGTCTCTCAAAAGCCTCTTCCAAGGTCACCCTCAGAGAATACTCTGGAACATGGCCACGTTCAATATGAAGCCAACCTTTCCATCCAGCAATCAAGTCACCCGCTCCCAGCCCGCCTAGAACAATGGTGCCCCACCATTCACGAGAGAGAGACGCCACTGAGGAGCCTTCATAGATCATGAAGTGTTCGGCATCTGCGACGAGAGATCTGATATACTCGGCATTGGTGTTAGCTCCTTCGTTATATGGCGGCTGCTGAACATAGACATGTTGCAGATCGTCATCAGTGCATGTGAGGCGAGTAGCATCAAAGCGGCCGTCAAGATCGAGAACAAACAGCGCCATGGAATAAGGCGGCGAGACGATTGTCGATATTATCTTGTATATCAACGGAAGACTGCGACCGGAGATGGATATTGTGGGAGCTTGGGTGGCTCGAAATTGTCGAGCAGCAAGAAGATCAAGGTCATCCAAATGCGTGCTTTTGACTCGCCTGGTGCCGCTTCCACTTATCTGAGTTCTTTCTAAAGGAAGGGCTGCACGAAGGCTGTCGAGTATCTAGGGATATGCCTCGATATTAGTCTCTAATATTGCGAAGAGTTCTTGGTGAGTGTATTCATTGGAGGCACATGAGAGAGGATTCGTCAAGGGCCGCCCGCTTAGGTCTAGCATTTTCAAATCTCATTACTGCAAATACTCGAAATGATTTTTTTCTTTTTTATCTTTCTTTAACAAGATGCCATCAAGTCAATTTTATCGCACAAATAAAAAGACATATTTGCGAATGTGGTGACATTCAGCAGCTGTCGTGACTTTATCTGTGCAGCTCCCAGAATGGCCCTCGGCCAACGCGGCCCCAGCATTTTGTACTCAACTTTCACAGTGCCAGGGGTCGACATCTCATAACTTACCTCTTCCAAATTGACTTCCTCGACAGCTTTCAGCAGCTGCCCACCCATAGCCGCATCCATCACTTCACAAAACGCAAACAAGAAGTCGCATATGTCTGGTCGCAAATGACGCCGCCTTGCCGCTCATTCCCTGCCTCAGAGCTGCCTCAGAGGATCCAGCAGGATGCTTCGGGTCGGCGCCGGAAGCTCGATGATGCGGGCACCGTATCCCGCAAGATTGATTTATCGGCCTGCGAGCTTTTCCAGATGCTGCAGTACAAATGCGAGGTCGAGCGACCGTTGTCGCGCGACAGCCCGGTTCGATGCTTTGCCGTAGATCGGCTATTTCGCAGGTAAAGAGTTTGGCCCCCCACTACAAACCTCACCCCACCACTGTTTGGGCTGTGGTCACCATCATTTCAGTTGAACCATTGAGCCTATTACTTCAAAAATTTCCACATCGGATGCTGTAATAACTAACGACTATATTAGGTGTAAAGAAAAAAAAGGCACATTCGCCGTGGAGACAACAGCATGGGAAGGGGAAAGAGCCAGAGCAGATAGCAGCTTAGAGGGAGCCAAGCCAAGAGAGCCGCCAAAGCCGCATCAGTGGTCTTCGAACTGGCATGATCCAGACGAGGCATCGCCGTGATGTTTCAGCCTCTTGAATTTCGAGTGACAGCACGACGAGGATTTTACCCTCCTTCTTGGCCCGAATCGCATGGCCTCAGAGAGGAGAGTTCTCAGCGCCACTAACATAAGCAACATCGGATATGGCCGAACATACATTTCAGGAGCTTGACCCCAACTCTCTCTATAATCCTACGCACCAAAGCCACATGACTCAGCGAGTGAATCGTGAGCTCATCGCACTGACAGATATGTGCATATGTCATAAGTGTTGGCTACAAAGCTCTAGGGCTAACAGGGAAGCTATACGTCCCTTTTATCATAGTAACGGGGAATTTGCGCCTGCCAAGAAGTAGCTTGGATATCTCAGGGCTATAGGGGATTGATTTCACATGAGACGGACTCTGTAAACATCTAAAAAGTGTAATCTCTGGTAGTATTTTTATTTTGCAACAAGCAGAGGAGATATGGCATCCCAATAAATATGTTAAGTCAAATGAGATGGAGAGTCGCATTGCCTCGAGACCTGTTGGTCTAAGTAGAGATTCACCTAGCTGCAGCTGCCTACAACGATATCCATTTGGCAACCATCTTCTAGCAGCCATGGACACACCGTTGATGTCGTACTTTAACTTCTATTTGACCAGCAGTTGTCCATGTCGCATCCCTCTCCGTCTACACCTCTAGACAAAGATCTTTACTGCGCCTGTGCCCGCTCGGTGGCTCGGCTCGCCTCCTTCTTGGCGTAGTAATCGTCTCGGCCGTTGGTTCGGGGCATGTGGAAGCCGTACCTATTCTGTCATCAGCTCATTTTGCCTTGTAAATCACAAATTTTGCCTATTCGAGAGATCGTACCAGTACCAGTTCCCCATGATGAGTCCAGATCCTAATGAGTTGTAAGCAAAAATTCCCAAACTCCCTTCAGCTGCATTGAAACTTTGCGGATATCCGGAGGCAAGTATTTACCTAGACCGATGCCGAGGTCGAGGATAAGTTGGCGCCGTAGTATCTGCATCTTGCGTTAGCTAGTCCAACCAACTTTGCAGCAGGACCGGCGGCAATTCCACCGCAGTATTTGCGCCATTGGTTGGTTTATAGACGTACGCCAGTGATCGGTGCGATAGCCATCGTGAATTGGGAGCTTTCCAAGCTTTTCTGAAGCCTTGAGATGCGTTGTTTGGCTGTTTGATGAATTCGGTATAACGGAGAGGTAGAATCTGGTACGGGTCAAACGATGGTATGATCTGATGTTAATCCCGCTAAGGACAATCACGTGATAGCACAATGCCGCTCGTCGGCGAATTATCGGGTGTGAGAAAAAGAGTCTCTTGGGCTAGGTGCTAGTAATTAGTGCCTGTTAATATCTTGTCCATGAGAAGGAACTACTAAATGTATATTCTCTTCAATGGGCTTTGAATTGGCCAGCTGAGCTTTTGTCTGCTTGCTACTGCATCGCCGCACCAATGAGTTTACGGCTAGCCACTCGGCGGCTGGCGCTGTCAAGTATACCTTGCCTGAAAAATGACCGCTCACCTATCCATGTACGCTGGCTAACCGATACCAATGGGACACAGGCCCATCTTCCTCAGCTTCTTTGTTGACATCGGCAAAAAATGCTTCGCATGGGAGTGTTTGCGTGGTAGCTCAGCGTCGCTACAAATGGTCGATCAATATGTTCAAGGGATGGGGTAAATCTAACGCCAGAGAATCTGGAGATAAAGGCCAAGATCCAGTCGCCTCTGAACTGGACGATCCTAAGAAACGACAGCAATTTTTACAGAGGAATATGCGTGGTGGGGTTGAAGACAACATTTTCCAGGACGAAATTGAAGCCTCAAGACCGGCATCTGAAGCACCTGCTGCTCCAACATCAGAAGAAAGGACGAAAGAGAGTTTGGCGATGGTGGTCGACCCAGATGCTCGGAGCCGCATTCGGTGGCAGCGGAGAAAAGTCATTCAATCGGTTCGCCGAAATGGAGAGCTGACCAAGGAGGAGAGGATAAAAATGACAGAGCGAGAGCTGCTTCACAGAAGCGAGTTTCTCCCAACCAGCGTCAAGAAGCTGGTCATGTTGGCACGACAGATCGCGGGTAAACCAGTTGACGAAGCTATTCAGCAAATGAAGTGGTCAAAAAAGAAATTTGCGGCTGAGGTTAAATATCATCTGGAGGAAGCACGAGACATGGCTGTTGTCCAGCGCGGCATGGGTCTTGGCAAGGTCAATGGTGATGTTCTGGACAAGCCTCGAAAACTAAAAACCAAAGAAGGCCAGTGGATAGAGATTGTAGATCCGACCCGCCTGTACGTTGCGCAGTCGTGGGTTGGGCGAGGCCCATGGCGTGGAAAGGAGCTGGACTATAAAGGACGGGGGAGAATGGGTGTCATCCAACATCCAAGCACCAGTAAGACAACTCCAGCCTCTCTTGTTTCCCCCAACATGCTGTCAAATTATGGAACAGGCTCGTTGAACTTGCTAACCTGTGCGCGCGTGCGTTTTGTGATATAGGCTTTACAGTCATTCTGAAAGAGGAAAAATCCAGAATCAGAGAATACGAAGAGCGGAAAGCTAAGGAGGCACAGAAAGGTCCTTGGGTTCATTTACCAAATCGCAAAGTGCATGGTCAGCGACCATACTATTCATGGTAAAGAAACCTGAATTGATTGAAGTCGGAAGCAAATCCGTTTAAATTTCACCCAGCAATAGAGTCAGCATGACAATGAGCATGTACCTGTATCAACATATGTACAACGAAATGAAATAACACAGTCGGGTGACTGGATAGACTTTATAAGTTCTGATTTCCTGCACCACGTAACACTAGACCTCTTGAAAATGATGCTGTATTCAAGGGACCAAGAATGCACATATCCAGCTTTAGTTTGAGATTTCCCGTCACCGGAATATTTTGTAATAGGTGTCGGATGATACATTACACAGAGGCCTACTCTTGGAGAAAACGCCTTGTTTCCGACAATCGCCTTAAGCCTTCAATTAGAGTCTGCGACATAACCCATGCAGTTGAAACAAATGGAAATTGGATAAAATTGACCCTCAATTATGAGCTAATCCCACTACCAGAGTGCAGAATAGCTAGTTCTTTTGAAGACTATAACAGGCAAAGAGACGCAATTATACCATAGCCCTTGGCTGCTGCCGAGGCACCATATCTTCGTACCGGTTGGAAACCATTTCGATATCATTCGAATATTTTTCGAAAGCGCCTTGGCCATGCCCCGAATTAGGAGGGGGTTGAGATATGTCAAAGGAGGCGTGAGGCCGATTGCGATTTCTGAGGAACAAGAAAACAGCGGCGAAGGCAATTGCGACTACGCCACCTGCAACGCCTACTCCAATGCCAATGGCCGCACCCTGAGACAATCCCGAGCCACCGGTTTGAGGAACAGCCGCGGACGTCTCGCTAGAAGCAGGAGTGGAGGAACCGGTGGAAGAAGTGGTGGAGACGGCGGTGGAAGAGACAGCGGAAGTAGCAGAAGTAGAAGCTGGTGATGTTTCCGAAGACTAGGTTATCTAAAGTCAGCAACCTCACAGAATCGATATCATGGGATGTGAGAAGACGTACCACGGCGCCTGTGGTGGATGTAGGTGGAGCAGTTGATGTCGGCGGAGAAGAGGTTTGAGATGTAGCTGGCCCCGTTGTGGTTGGTGCTGTTGTAGTTGGTGGAAGTGAGGCCTGCGATGAAGTCGGGGGTGCTGTTGTTCCCGGAGTCGAAGAGGTGGTGGCCGGAGCTGTTGATGCTGGGGTCGTGGTGGTTGCTGGAGCTGTTGTACCTGCTGGGCTTCCTGTTGCCGGAATACTTGAAGTTGGAGGAGCTTGACTGCCGGTAGCCGTAAATGCCAGTGGTTGGCCTATTAGCGAGTGAGTAAAGAGTCAATCTCAAGCTCGCGCTATGCGAGATGGATCATCTATATATGTTGAACCCTTACCCTGACAAAACGACCCAGCTAAGAAAGCCTGAATCTGGACGTCCGTAGCGCCACAACCAGACTGACCACAGTCTCGCACGCCAAATCCAAAATTGGCGTTTGAACACAGACAGGCAGCGTCATCCGCACTCGTGCAGGAGAATTGAGTAAATTGACTTCTGACTTGGTTCGCACACGCCGGCTGTTACAGTTAGTTCAGAGATTGCTAGAGCTTAAACAGCCGAATCGACATACCACACAAGCCGGTGCATCTTGGGCGACAACACCATCGACATAGATCAGGCTCAGTGCACCGAGCACTACTGGAAAAAGGTATCGCATTTCGAAAACGTAGCGAATGGTTGTTGCCGCTCCCACGTTCAAGGATAATGAAGATGAGATAAAATTGAGAAGAGTTCTCTAGAATGAACTAGGCAGAGAGAAAGACAGGTTGAAGCCACCAGACCTCTCCCTCTCTTGCTCATACAACGCCGTGGAGCTGAGGAGGAAGTACGATGAAACGATGAGAAATGGAAAAAAGCGTCGACCGAGAGTTACCAGCACTAACGGTTCGGACAGGTATCGAAATGGACTTGCAACAAGTTGCGCAATATACACGAGGAAAAGAATGACGCCGAATGAGTGGAATGCAAATCTCTCAAGTGAAGGGAGAAAGGGCTAGTGAGAATAACGAAGATCTGCGAATGGAATGGCCATAGAAGGGGCTCGAGAAGGGAGAACGGCGAGAACACGAGACAGAAGAAAAAGGAGCGTAAGAAGTGCAATGCGCAATAGATTCGTAGGGAGCGTGGGTGGTCTGCTGAAGACCTTGTAAAGGAAAAGAAAAATGAAGTTGCCGGTTTGCAGTCGCTAAGGAAAGACAGGATGGAAAGAATGTCAGTACTCCGGAGTCGAGTTGAGTTGGCGCTCCGTGCTGGGCTCCGTAGATCATTACAGGTAATGATAGGGATGCAATCCCGGTCTTGGGCCCCACCTTCAGCACCAGCCAGCGCTAATAACGCGCAAACGGTACTTTATGCTGCTGTACGAGCGTGCCTGGCTCCGTAGCCAAACTGGGTACCTGCTTCATTCTGCAAAGTAGGGGGAATCTGAAACGTGGAATCATGAGTCGCCATGGCTTGGGGTCTTGTCGCTACAGGCAGGTCGCGTGTCGGCCTATTAACTAATGAATATGCGAAGTAGAAACAGGGCTACTGTACTGTACTAGTATTTCTTAGCAAATTAACATTAAGTTATTATTAGTGTTACCACTACGGACTAGGTAGGTAGTCCTATTTTGTATTTGATGACGGAATTATTCTATAAAACAGCTGTATCTTCGATGCAATATCCATGGTTTGACTTGTTCATTTACTACCTACCTAATCAATCAACGACTATACTGCAAAGCACGGAGTACAGAGTATATAAATCTTAAAAGGAAAGCCCTTATACGTAGGGGAGATGAGCCATACGTGTAAAAGATATTAATACTCCTAAACTGTTTCCGTTTGATTATATTAACCATACCAACTGTGGAAATAGTATATGCCAGGGCGCACTCTCCATGCAGAAGACCCAGTACAACTACCTACTAGGTACTACTACTAGGTACTACCCAGCACTACTACCTGCACTGTACTCTGGGCCAGTAGCGGCATTGCATTAGGTGCCTAGCTTGCCTACTACGGTAGGTAGGTACGTACCGCTACTAGTGGCACAATTAGCAGTTACATTTGCAGATCTCATCTACAGAGCTCTTCTAGCGAAAATAGCTTACCGTCCACATCCGAATCGGCCTTCTTCCGCCCCGTCCATCAATTGTCTTGCATCTGCCCTTGACCTCTGCAGCAACTCCCGACTTGCATTACAGGCCTTTGATGCCTTACCGGAAAGGCCGAAGAAGACGACTATGGCTAATCCTGTAGGCGAGGACAGCTGGCTGGCCTATCTCGACGAAACAATCCGCAACACCGCCGACCTCGAGAAACGCGTACATGTCGTTGAATTTTTTAAGCGCGCTGTTGGCGCAGAGCCTGCCAGCTTGCGAATATGGCTAGCATACTGCAACTATTTCTGGTCTCTTTGGGCAGATAGCCAATCTGATGTCGCTGGATGGCCAGAAGAAGAGCAAATGATGGGCCGTGAGCTTTTCTCGTTTGGATCTGCCCTTGATTTGTGGCAGCAAGGTTATGAGGCTATCAAATATCGCATCAGCGATAGCCATCTTCTCTGGAACCGCTGGATATCCCTTGAAATGGAGCAGCTGGAGAAGACAAAAACGCCAGAGGGCGTCAAGCGCATTACACATCTCTATCGTGACCGACTGATAACGCCTCATCTCACTTGGGACGACACGTCGCAAATGTACTCGAGTTTTTTGTCGGAATACAATCGAGCTGTATGGGAAGAATCTATGAAAGATGTTACTGCACTGTCTCAGGACGCAAAGCGGCTTATGGCGAAGCGGGATTCCTTCGAACTGAAGGTACAACAGACGTCCCGAGCTGACGACGTTGAAGCCCAGAAGAGAGCCATGATTGAATATCTTGAATGGGAGACATCACAAACCGATGGTAGCCAAGACAGCGCCGATACCAATTTCAACCTCTGCTGTGGACTTTATGCCAGAGCTTTGACCGGAATATTCGCATCCGATGAATCGATTTGGCACGAGCATATAGTCTTTCTCTCATCCTCATACGCCGATGCAAAAGCCCCTGAAATCCTCCTCAATGCCCTTCGCCGGGCCGTTCAGCATTGCCCCTGGTCTGGTCGCTTATGGAATAGGTTAATTCTATGCGCAGAAGAGGCGAAATTGGATTTTTCTGAAGTGGAGTCAATCAAGCATGCCGCTACCAGTGAAAATCAACTCTATAAGCATGGTATGGAGAGTATGATCGAGATGTATGTAGCTTGGTGTGGCTTCCTCAAACGAACCGCAATGGACGCAAGCGCTACAGATGAGGCTGTCGACGTGGCTGATGTAGGACTAAGTGCCGCCTTAGAGGATGTTGACGTTGTCGGCAAGAGACTTTACGGCAAAGAATTTCAAGGCGACCCCAAGTTTCGACTTGAGCGCATCTATATTCAGTACTTGACTGAGAAGAAAAGAGCAATAGATGAGGCAAGACTGCAGTGGAATAAGCTAGCGAAGGCTCAAATCCACGCCGACAGTCATGACTTTTGGTTTCGCTACTATATGTGGGAGATGCTCATATTTTCTTCCACCAATACACCCAACAGTATCACAACCTCATCCGCCGGCATCAATTTCCGAATACCGGTGCTTGCTACTGCTGTTCTTCAGCGTGCTGTAAGCCGACCAACTATTGACTGGCCGGAAAAGGTGCTAGATGTCTACATGCAACATTGCAACGATTACGAACTATCACACTCCGTACGCAGAGCGGCAGATGTAGTACAAAAAGCTGAAAGTAGTATTGCGAAGCGACGTGCGCTTGAGCAAGAGGAGAAAGCTGCCGTATATGCTGCCTATTACGACGCACAGCCAGCAGCAGACCACGACGAGGCTGTTTCAGGGGGAGCCTCCCCAGGTCAATCGAAGAGGAAACGAGAAGACGCAGTCGAGTCTCAAGAGCATGCTGGCACTAACAAGCGCCAAAAGAGTGACCTTGAACTGCGTGAAGCTCAGTCTGGACTGCGGAGAGATAGAGAAAACACGTCCGTGATAGTCACAAATCTCCCTGCTGAGGTCACACAGACAAAACTTCGCCAGTATTTTAAAGAGTATGGTCACATAAACAATATCACAGCATTTGTTCGGGAAAAAGATGGTCAATCCTCAACGGCACTGATTGAATTCAGTATTCCAGACGAGGCTCAATCTGCATTACTTAGAGACGGCAAATTTTTCGGGCAGTCTCAGATTACCGTTCAATCTGGTCATGATTTAACCATCTATGTTGCAAACTACCCGCCTACAGCTGATGAAGACTATATTCGTCAACTGTTTCAAGATTGCGGAGACATTTTGAGCATTCGGTGGCCCAGTTTGAAGGTGAATGCGCATCGTCGGTTCTGTTACGTCTCTTTCCGCGACAATGACGCGTCTGCCAAAGCCGTGGCGAAAGAAGGCACTCTACTCAATGGTAAATACAAGCTCTTGGCCAAATACTCAGATCCCAACCGCAAGAAAAACCGCGAGGGCGCTGTTGCCGAGGGCCGGGAGGTTCATGTTTCAGGATTGAGCCCTTCAACTACAGAAGACGAAATCCGCGAAGTCTTCTCCAAATACGGAACTATCGCAAGAATTAACATCCCTCGAAGCATGAGCGGAAAGGGTCGAGGATTTGCATTTGTCGACTTTGAAACAAAAGAAGAAGCCGAAAAAGCCACGGTGGAACTGAACAAAACCAAATTTTTCAACCAAATACTTCAGGTTGAGGTTTCAAAGCCTTCTAATGTAAAGCCCACGGCTCATAGCATATCACACGACCCCGAGTCTCCAGCACTTCATATGACTGATGATGTGGAGGGTACCAACAGCTCTACTTCGGCTGTTGACATTACTACGCGCACCATCGCACTCATGGGCTTAGCCGATACTGTTAATGATGCCCGAGTGCGAGCACTTGTTGAGCCATTTGGGCCCATTATTAAACTCGTCCTCCAGCCAAGTCATGGTGGTGCAAAGATAGAATTTGCAGACTCTTCCGCTGCAGGAAAGGCAAGCTTACAGCTCAGCAACAAAGAGTTCGAAGGCCGCAAGTTGCGAGTTGGATCTGTTGATGATCTTCGTCACGCCAAGGCTGAGAGAGTGGAAGACCGCATTGTCTCTCGCGGTCAAAGTTCGGCCAAGAAAGACAAACCATCTGGCGGCATAGAGAAGAGTTTCATTCCATCGTCAATTATTAGGCGACCTACCTTGGGAAGGCCAGGTCCAAAGCGTGGGCTTGGCTTCCATGCTCCGAGAATATCACCCATTTCTAGTGTAAAATCTGAGAATGAAAATGAGAAACCAGCAGCAAAGAGCAACGCGGACTTTAAAGAGCTTTTTTTGAGGAGCTCGGCTCCGAAGGAGGATCACGGGAACGGCGACTGAGGTCTCAGTAATAGTATATACCCTGGTATTTATTTCTTAGCTTGGCTCCGGCGTAGTACACATAGGTAAATATATGTGCTTAAGAAGTCATAGTAATATCTACTATTTAATGGACAAAATTAAATCTACCGCGTTCCAAACGTGGCATTACCTTGTTCTTGCTCCGATGTAAATCGTGACTCTAAACCGTTTCGCCCAGACAGATATGCCTATCCTAATAACCTCCGTGTATATCCCCTCTTTCTATATTTTGCGTATGAATGCTGCAGGGCAGGTCCCAAGGAAATTTATTCAAGTCAAAGTCTGTAGGCTTACGGTGCTTACAGTCTTGTCTTGGTTGAATTCTTGGGAAAACAAACGCTGCCACACATCGAACCATTTTTCCTGCTGTGCAGTGAGCAGTTTTCCTGGCTGCTTAAAAGCTTTATTAAGCAATTCGCGTAGTCGTGTACGCAACACTTTAATGACTAGCATCGTCTTCCAATCAGGGACAGCAAATCGGCCCCGGTTTCCGTCCAATACTATGACACCAGAATACAACTGAATTCGGATAGAATAAGTGTTATTAGTAAGTCTAGTAATGCAGGCAAGAAGCTGAGAATGGTGGCACTTGACTTACATCGCAGCGTACGTCACCGCAAAGTAGTGCTATCGCAAAAGGCTCTGTCGCACTGGTTTCATGCGCGCGATAAACCCTACATCGATGATTAGCCATGCTTAAATAAACACGGATAGATAAAGTGAACGACGGAAATGATGACTCACGATTTCGTTTGCATTATAGTATAATACGATAACCATTTTATTTCGAGAAGCCCACGGTTGACCGAAGTTGGGTGAAGACTAATGGATTGGTTGTTTCCTATGTTACGGAGCCCTTTAGAGCCCGGAGCATCTCTTACGAGAAGCTTAGGATAAAAGCTCCATGCAATAACAGAAGTTGACACCACATCATTATCGCTGTTGAGGTTTACTCTCTGGGGCACATCGACAAATTGCTGTTGGCGGCGACCGCGCCCGCCTGAAGAAAATCGCAGCCTTAATAGCGCTCGACGCTCTTCCTCTGTCAATGACAAAAATCCGGAGTCGGCTAGAGAGGTTAAGAGCTGGCCCTTCAGGTCCTCTATATTTGTAAGTGTCTGCTGGTTTAGAAAATTCTTCCTGCAAAATTGGAATTCTTTGCCCATATTCCCATTCGACTGGCACACTCTTTTCCACGCCAAATATGCGTTATAGGTTGTAAGGATATCCGAGTCTGCGCGACGGAAAGCTGCTCTCGCGTTATTTGCCTGTGCCTGCTGTCCGAAGGTAGCAGAAAATGGCGATTTGGATGATAAAATGGCAGCGACGGTAATAGCCATATCGAGACATTTAAACACTGAGCCCAAGAGGATGAGTTTTCCTAGGAAGACGTCTAAAGGTAATCTTGCCAACTGATAGCCAAGAGGGGTGAGATCTTCAGTACCTGTCAGGGCACGAACGTCAACAAGCGCATCAATTGCTCGGCGTATATTCTTTGCCGAAGGGGGGTCCAAAGCGTCGCCTAATGTCTCCTCGATGCTGCCTATTTTGCATATCTTGACTCGTATGGCTAAGTCTTGTAAGGAGAGCCGAAGCATCTCCGGAGTCTGTTGATCGCTCATAAGAGTATCGTGCCTATACCGAGAGAACATGTGGAAACACAGCCCATTCTGTACGCGGCCAGCTCGTCCTCTGCGTTGCTTCGCATTCGCTCTTGATATGAACGTATCAATCAACCTAGAAAGCTGCTTCTTCTCATCGAATCGCATTTCACGGTGCTTTCCTGTGTCGATAACGCAAGTAACATCTGGGATGGTAATTCCAGTCTCGGCGATATTCGTCGCCAGCACAATCTTTCGCATCCCTTGAGGCGGTACAAGAAAAGCCGCTTCTTGGTCCTCCATAGCGATCGTAGAGTGGAGGGGATATACAAGCCAACCTTGAGAAAACCGAGGATTTCCCAACAGCATATCATTCAGCGATCTAATATCCGCTATTCCAGGTAAAAAGACCAAGATTGCGTTACTGTACTGCTGTAGTGATTCATCGGTAGAGACTCGAGCGATCAGTTCCACAATGAGGTCAAGATCGATCTGATACTCATTCATTTGAGCGAGAACAGCCCTGGTTCTGTTTGAATAGCCAACGAGGCTCTGGGCCATCTCAGATTTTAGGCCGTCTACTTCACTCTCGATGGCATCGTCATCGAGATCAACAAGCCGATCAGATTCTGAGCTGCTAGGAACATAGCTAGTAAGTTCAACGGCATCTTCTAGGTAACGGACAAGCACGGGGAACGTTCTTCCTGGAACATTTAGAACCGGTGCGCCACCTAGATACGCCGAAAAACGCTCAGCATCAACAGTGGCAGACATTAGAACAACTTTTAAGTCCTTCCGGCGTTCGAGGAGGCGTTTGAGAACAATGAGAAGGAAGTCGCTATCAATAGAACGTTCATGTACCTCATCAAGTATTAAGTGCGTGACTTCATGAAGATCGTTAGAACCTTCAAGCATTCTCATAACAATTCCCGTTGTGGCATATACAAGTCGCGTTTCTTTGGACGTGTTGGATTCAAGGCGGATGGAATAGCCAACAAGGGATCTAGAAGTTCCCAAGTCACCCTTTTCATCGCCCAACTCTTCGCTTACTCGACGAGCTAAAGATATGGCAGATATGCGACGAGGTTCCGTGCAATAAATTTTACACGGCTTGCCCTGCGACAATTCATGTTCCAGCAAAAATGCCGGTACCTGTGTGCTTTTCCCGCTACAACACGATGAGCATGGGGCTTTTAGGAAGAATACGGTCACTCAACTTACCATCCAGTTTCTCCGCAGACTATTATCACTTGATTATTATCTACAGCGTTCAGAACCTCGTCTTTGAATTTCCACATTGGGAGCTGGACTCGAGATTGCTATAATTCTTCGTTAATAGACTGCGGTGTTGCGACAGAGACAGCATAAATCGATAACATACCAACATAGTCCCATATTTCTTCCTACTCGATTTTGAAGCCCAGATTTTTTTCAAGTTTTCATCGCTTTCAAAGTGCTTCGACCGCTCAACATGCCCCGATTCAGTAGCTTCTGAGGAGGCCTTGGCATTATTGCGACCCCGGAACGCACCTTGTAGAACAACACCATCTTCTAGCTCCTGGTCGTGCCTTTGGCGAACAAGAGCTTTGAGTTGCTTCACAGCCAGTCGATCTTGCGCATCAAAATGATTCTTTTTGGCCTCGGCCATCTCAGACCAAAAATCGCGCCAAATAGTTGGGAGTCTAAGATTAACTTTCTCTTCCTTAGGATTACCATTAAATATGTGAAAGAGCGCTGCTGTAGCAATATAGGCCTCTGATTGCTTCGTGTCCGGCGTGGCAATGTTCGTCATAGTAAATTTGAAATGTGCAGGATCAATCACTGTTTCGACATCTGTACTTGTAGCAAGTTGGGCAGGGTCCTGCGTCTTTGACCACCAAATATCCACCGAATGACGGTTGGCAAATGTACCCTCGGAAACAACCGTATAATTAATATTAACAGAAGGATCTCTAGTTACTGTTAGCAATAGAGTAATCGCATTAGAAATGAGAGGAATGATGGCACACATGCCTGGAACGACAAGCTTCTTCCAAAATTCGTTTTGGACTAACTCCTGTCCATTTGGCAAATTCTCGAATGACAAGCCGGACTCCGTCTGAAGAACTAACTACTGTCTGGAGCTTCCCAGTAGTCGGGTCTACCTCGCTCTGTGGAAGAGACTCGAACAAACCTGCAATATCATCATCTTCAGTACTCTCAGCTAAGATATCTTTAGCCATCTTCTCAGCTATAGCAGTGATGTCATCGTCAATGGCCCCAGATGTAGGATCTTCTGGTTGTAACTGGCCATCCGAGTCAACAGCAGGGTTCTTCTTGGCTAAAGCCAGTTGTTTTTCCAGGACAATCTTCTCCTTCTTCCACTGTTGCTCTGCCAGAAATTTGTCAAAAAGGACATCAGATTCTATTGTCTTCAACTTGGATTCCAGGTAGACCACTGTTGTATCTGTCTCACTTTCCTTGGCCTGTTGCCCGGTGGGTTTAGATTGTGCTCCTGTCTTTTCCAGACGACTTAATTCGAGTAATTTTTTCTTCGTAGCGATATATTCCGGTATCAAATCTTCCGGTTCGATTTCCCCATCAAAAGTTGCGATAGGCGTCTTTGGAGATAATCGGGCTTTGCCAGAGCGATGGTTCGGCGCGTTACTTTTTTCGTTACGACTTGTTTCAGCTGTATTTAGCTTAGGAGTGCTTGTGCGAGATGGAGGAATTGATGCACTATCAGCAGTGTCTAAATACAATATTAGAAAACGACGAGGCGAAGCTTTACGTTTGAGGCGTTCATGGAGAAGCTAACCTTTAGAAACTAGTTTGGTCCTGTTCCCATATGTAGGTAGTTCTTCGAGAGGAGATTCACGAGCAAGCCATTCAAGAGCTTCTTCTAGGCCCCAGATATAATCTCGAGGAGCAGACGATATATTCGGTGCGATGTCCAAGATATGCTGTATAGCGCTTTCAATAATATGTCCAGAAAACGCTGCCCCAGAAAGGGCTTGCTGCAACGTCCATATGCGCGATACCAAATCTTCCTCAGACGGCATCTTTCCAGGTCCAGCATTTTCAGATGACAAGCTAGATGCATAAAACCTACTTTCAGCTTTGATGAGGTCAAGGATGTGATCCATCAATTCCCGGGGTAGCCACTTTTGTGTATTAATATTTTCTGCCTGACTCCGAAGCAGGCGCCGGTCGGTCTCTAACCGAGAGCATTGGCGTTGGGCATCTCGCTTAACTTTCTGAGAATATTTTTCTACAAATAGCTGCAGTTCGGATTCTTCAAGCTGCCGTTCAAATTCTTCGGGGCTTAGTACGGCTTCCTTGGCTGATGCCTTTTCGCTGCTCTGCTCGGCTGGCGTCGATGGCAGTGGGGTAGCTTCTGATGCGGCCGGAGGAGCATTCTTTGGAGTGTTGACACCTGAAGATGACGGTGATCCTACTGGCTCTACTATTTCCAGGCGAGGTTTGGACGCAACAGAGGTCGTTGCAAACCCTCGCGCCGGATTTGCTAACGGCTTCTTCTTTTTCTTAGTGCCAGCCATGAGATAAGGCGGAAAGAGGTGCTTGCGGTTGAAACAGGAGAAATTGAAGCCAGCAAATGCCCAACAATGCTATGCCCGAAATGCAAGGATATACAAATAACAAATAGATAAGGCTACAATAGAGGTGGGCTACTACCTACCTATGATCCTGCTTCTACATTATGCTGGCTAGCTACATGGTCTATGGGTACTAGGCCAAGTATTTATTTCATTATATAAGCATAATTTCATAAGCGATATGGCCAATACTACTCAGGTTTTAAAAAAAATATTTACCTTTTTTTTAAAAAAAAAAAAAATTTAAATTATGCCGCTTGAAATGAATCTCTAATTCCATATTATTATTATTTTTAAAAATTAATATTTATATTGCTTAAACTAATTACGCAACATGACAGATAGCTACCGAATACTACTTCAAACTTTATTTTAATTACCGTACCTAGGAGGATACGAGATAGGATTCTATAGATCTATTTTTAACTGGCCTTAGCGTTTACACACACACATGTGACAGCCGAGTGCCCAGCAGGCATGGACGCTCAGAAAACAGGCAGGTCAATCTATCAAGTTTTATATACAGTCCTGTCATCATCTCTTATCCACTTCGATTTCTCTCCCTCTATTGCATTCGGTTAATTCTACATCAAGCTCCTCTCAATAATACCATAACCCTTTGTGTCAACGCACTTCAACAAGACCTCTCAGCTGACCTCTCAGCTGTATCCTATTTCACTCCTAGGGCGCTCTGCCTGCATGGCGCACTACACCAAATTGTCTAGACTAGCGTAATCAACACCTCCTTACGCCTCTTTTATCTGTTAGGCCATGACGTCTCCTGTGTTTTAACATTTTTACCTCTTGAAATGGCTTGCTAACCACGGAGTAACCTTGCTCTCTCAAATTCCAACTGTACTTGGTTAGCTTTCTTCGATGAACGGCGCTGAAGCGTGCTCAGAACATCTCTCACACACCAACCGTTCAGCTGGAAACAACACTTTTATACGCCTAGCCTCAGTTAACGACTCTGAGTCCAGCAAAAAAGCCATCCACTTTCCCCCTTGATGTCTACATATTTGTTTGTTATACTTCATTGCTAGCCGATCTACTGGGTAAAAATGTTTTCCTTCGACCAAGCCGCACTGCCCCAGCTCACAACCCGCAAAGCTCTCATCGTGGTTGACTTTCAAAATGACTTCATCGGCGATACTGACAGTGGGTTACCTGTCATTCATCCCGAAGGATTTGTCAATCGTGCAACCAAGATAGCAACTGCCTTTCGCTCTGCGGGGGATATCATCTGGGTTCAGTCTCAGTTTGACAAAGTTCGCCAGATTGATAGCGATCAGATTGTATTATCGGAGAATGCGCCCACATCGCAACCTGTGCCTTCGCCAAATAGGAGCAGGGACAACGTGATTGAGGCCACTTCTGACGATTCTCTGGATCCCGAAGCTTTTCTGAGCTACGAAGAGCCCCTTTGTGCAAGGCCTTCCCATCCAGGGTGCAGCATCCCTTTGGCTGTCGCGGAGGCCGTCCAAAACAACGATCTCAAATTAACCAAGTCTTATTATTCAGCGTTTCATGGCACACAGTTATTGCGCGCTTTGCGTGGTAAGATGGTAATGGAAGTTTTCATCTGTGGCTCTCTTGCGAATATCGGTGTCTATGCTACCGCTATGGACGCTGCTGGCCACGGTATGGCCATTACAGTCATAGAAGATTGCTGTGGTTATCGCCATGAATCTAGACGCGCTGCAGCTATGAAAAATCTTGTCGAGCTAACTGGCTGTGACATTTCATCTTCACAAGAAGTTCTCAGCACCTTATTCCCAACTCAATCAGGGATTGAGACACCTGACGAACCACCAAACACATCATCCGCTCCACAAGCAAAGGCTGCGGTCAGCAGTGACGAAGATATTGTACAGTCACTATTGGGCCTAAAGCTGGGTCCTAGCCCATATGGCCCTACCCTCGTTGCAGACGAAACTAGCTCAGCACTTGTTCCTAAAGCTGAATCTCAGGGCCCTGAAAAAGCCAACGTTCAAGTCGGAAAGATAAATAAGAAGCACCAACTTTCGGCTGAAGATGGCTCAACGGGACATGTTGGACCAGTTCCCATGCTTGCCGATTCCGAGAATGAATGTAACTCATCACCTCAACACAAGCTTTGTGAAGGCGATACCGACGTCATACTAGATGCGTTGCCAAATTCTTTAGCGGATGAAGCCTTTGATAAGCTTGAAAAGGAGGTACTTTGGCAGCGAATGTCTCACCAGGGCGGCGAGGTTCCTCGACTTGTCGCAGTCCAGGGCAAGGTGGACGAAGATGGCACCATGCCTGTTTATCGTCACCCTGCTGATGAGTCTCCACCACTGCTACCGTTTTCTCCAACTGTCAAAGACATTAAAACCGAAATTGAGAAGCATCTCGGCCATACTCTAAATCATGTTCTTATTCAATTTTACCGCGACGGAAATGACTACATTTCCGAGCATAGCGATAAAACCTTGGATATTGTTAGGGGGTCTTATATCGCCAACGTCAGTCTTGGAGCGGAAAGAACCATGATACTAAGAACTAAGAAGCTAGAAAAGGATCTTTCTAGGACAGCATCCAATGACACAAGGCGAAAAATTCAACGTGCTAAACTCCCTCATAACTCACTCTGCCGCATGGGCTTGCAGACAAATATGAAATGGTTACACGCCATCCGACGGGACAAGCGTGCAGACCGTGATAAATCAACTGCTGAATTGGCTTATTCCGGTCGTCGTATATCGCTTACTTTTAGGCATATCGGAACATTCCTCGATCGGGATGAGAGTATTATTTGGGGTCAGGGGGCAACCGGCAAGACTCGTGCCTCTGCGCATCCTATAGTCAATGGCCAGAACCCTGACGCTGTTAAAATGATTCAGGCATTCGGCACGGAGAATCATGCGTCAGATTTTGACTGGTCTGCCCACTACGGCGGTGGCTTCGACGTATTACACATCAGCAGTTCTCCGAGGTTCTTTGCTTCTGCGGACCCTGTGGTGAATATGCGCATTGTGCTCATGCTGATCGAGTACGGTGTAAAATTTGCCAAGGGCAGTATGGCTTCTGGCTCCGACCTCCATAGCGATAACCCAATCAATCCGCCAGCGTTTTGGTCTCTTCCTATAAAATTCATAGATAACGATGCTGCTAGATCTGTCATTCAAGGCGATATGGCTATTATGCTATATCTTTACTCGCGCTATGGCCCCGGCCGCGTCACCGGATCAGAGACCGCTACTCATAGTCCACCAAAGCTTGCGAGGCTATTCAGCCAGCTGCAGCAAGGACTGAATCTGTTAAACACCTGGCGGCAGCTGAGAAGCGATAAAGGTACTCATACCGGAGTAGTGCCTGTGATACTAAAGCAAGAGCTCGTTGTTTGGGACGGCTACATCGTTGACGGCCTGAAAAACCAACGTGTTCCATTTCTCTGTGAAGACACGTTGACCCTTCCTGACTTTGCTATCTGGCCAGTTCTATATTACATCGTAGAAGAATATGGCTTAGAAGTAACGTTTAAAGGCCTAGATGGATTACGAAACTATTACGAGACTGTTCGACAGTTGGATAATGTTGTTGCGGCTGTAGGGAATCGATAATTTCGGGAGGTTACAAGAGGAGGAAGTACTTCTATATTTCCCATTATATATTGTCTTGCTTCCCGATTATCTGGCAGTTTGTTATTTAATTTTGTCTTATCCCCCCGAGTGTTGAATTGGTGGTGTCTGAGTTCTGTATTTGCTAATTTTTCTTTTCCGTTCCTAAATCCCCGGTTACTTTTTTCTTCTCTTTCTTTTTCCTAAACATATCATTACGTATGTAGCTTCACAAAGTGACTCTAATTGCTTTAACAAGTTGAGTAAGAGTAGCAAATGAGCGTCTAATTCGCGGCCCAAATACCCACGATGGTAGCAGAAGCCTCTAATCAAGCACTCCAAGATACAGCTTTAGACAGGGCTTTACCATGTTGCATTATAACTACTCAGCTGAATCCCAAGGGAGAGGATATGTGCCTACCCAGTCCGCGACTTCACTCCTCAGCTGCACAATCTCGGGGTCCCTGTCCCCATTGCCAAGATGATCTACGAAAAGTTTGAGCTTGCCAGGCGATTTGTCGCCTCGCTCCTGAGCTGCCGCTCGGACGGTTTTGTTAATGCGAGTTGCAATAGTGACGGCTCGATCAACAACATCCGCCACGCGTACAAAGTCGTCTTCATGGAAGCCGCGAGTTGTCATGGCAGGTGTTCCCATACGAAGACCACCAGGTACCAAGGCTGATCGATCGCCCGGTACGGTATTCTTATTCGCAGCAACGCCAACTAGTTCCAAAACGCGCTCCACTCTGCTGCCGTCAATGCCATGGGGCTTAAGGTCAACAAGAACTAGGTGGTTATCGGTACCGCCACTGACAAGGCTAAATCCAAGGCCACCTTTTCCTTTCTCGTCTCCGAGGCGTTTGGCGAAGGCTTTAGCATTTGCTAGAACTTGAGACTGATAGGTGTGAAATTCCGTTGACTGTGTCTGCTTCAATGCTACAGCAAGAGCTGCTATGGTATGGTTGTGGGGACCACCTTGATGACCGGGAAACACGGAATTATTGATTGGGCCTTCAAGATTATACATCTCATCCTCCTTGGTCTTCGGATTCTGTCGTCGTACGCCTTTACGGAAGAAAATTAACGCTCCTCGAGGACCACGGAGACTCTTATGACTGGTAGTAGTGACGATATCAGCGAAGGGGAATGGGCCGGGTAACACTTTGGCGGCGACAAGACCAGATATATGCGCCATATCTGCTACCATATAAGCGTTGACCTTGTCACAAATCTCCCGTATGCGTTTGTAATCAATCAAGCGGCTGTAGGCACTGGTTCCGGCAACGATGATCTTGGGTCGATAGATGGAGGCTAATTTTTCAAGGTTATCGTAATCGATATAACCAGTACGCTCATCCAGTTGGTAGGGTAGGGTCTCGAAATATTTGGACACTGCAGATATTTTTTTCGTCGGCGTCTGATAGCCATGGGAAAGATGTCCGCCATGAGGCAAATCGAGGCCCATCAGTCGGTCATGGGTATCCATAAGTGCTGAGTATACATAGAGGTTTGCCGGGGCGCCAGAAAGAGCTGAAAGCAGTAATGATTAGATTAATTGTTAAATGGACTTCTCTCTTTCTCTCTCCTTTTATCATGATTGACATGCCTTGAACATTGACTCCCCAAGATTTAGGATCCAAGCTAAACGCTTCCAGTGCTCGCTGCTGGCAAAGTCTCTCGGACTGATCGATGAACTCATTACCGCCATAATAACGGGCACCAGGGTAGCCCTCCGAGTACTTGTCTACAAGTAAAGCTTTGTTAACTACTCTGGGTGACCGCTCGAGAGGTTCAGGGCTTACTTACTTTGCATAACACTCCCCAAAGCATCCAGTACAGCTTGGGAAGTGAAGTTTTCTGATGGAATAAGATTGATGAAATGCTTCTGGCGATGTTTTTCCTGTTTCAAGATTCAGCATGCCAACAATTGCTATGTGGATTGAATCTTCCGAGACGGACTCGTTCAATGATATCGAAAACAGCCGGGTCGGCTTTCTCAAGGTGCGCCGCAAGAAGCTGTTGATTCTAATTAGTACCAGATGCTTGCTCTCGTCAATTGAAATCTCGCTGACCTGTTGTTGGCCATCCTGGGCTAGCGATGCCTTTGCTCGTCGAGTGACGAAACATGCTGTGGCCACAGACGGTCTTGCTGTTAATCTTTTCAAGCCGCTAAGAGGAATAGCTGTGCTACGTAAATAAGCTGCCATGGCGTCGAGAAGCTGAAGAGCGGGGACGTGGCAGCGCCCGACTTCAATTGCGACAACTGGTGAGAAAAAAAAAGCAACCGGGGAGCGAGACGAGTAAATCTTGCCTCTGAGAGGATGCTATTACAAAAACCAAAAGAGCCCGGAGAGAAAATATGGCGGCGATGCTTGCCGCACACGCAATTCCGATCCGCGCGTTTTGAAAAGCGGCGCTCCGTAGCCTGGCCTGACCGTGGTTATCCGACTCCAAGTCTCACCCTCCCCCGCATATTAACCTGGTAGTACTTCGTACCTACAACCAGAAGGTACCTGTAAGAGGCTGCTCGGCCTAGACCGTTCTGTGAGGAAGGATAGCAGAAACGGGCATTTTACAAATAGTTTCTATAGTTCAGTGGAATGCGTTACATAATGTAATTCTTCACATGGAGCTATGTGCAGCATATTCAAGATTGGAGATTCTGATTTTTTCATTTAGTGAGTTTTCAGCCAACGCAAATAATACTTTTGGGTTTCTATTCTATCCCATATCTTCTTCGTAGAAAGGTGCCTAGTTTTATCTGCCACTACCGCCCGGTCAGTGCCTTCTCTACCATTAGAGAAGTATTCTGAGATAGAGCAAATTTCTCCCGGTCAAGCAAGTATACAAAACACACTTGACGAGCTTGCTCAACTTTCGATTTTTCGGCTTATCTTTTTCCCTCTTCCCCACAGCTCCCCGCCACCGGCTCCGCTCGTGTGTTTTCCTCACGGTGCTCGACGCCATTGCGGCTCATTTACTGCCTCTTCGTTGTATGTTGTCAACTAAAATTGGGTGTGATGAGACCTCTTGGTTTGCTATTGGAATTCCGCCCTTCCTCCCTTGAAAGGAGCAATTTGAAGGATACTCATCCAACCAATTCTTAATATACTTACACTTGTCCTCCTCGTTCTCTCTATGCCTTTTTTTTCCCACGTTCTCTCCGTGCATTTTCTTTCTTATTAGTTTCATCTTAAAATGTTTTTTTGTTCTCACAAAGTATATATCCCTCCTCTCATAGCTTGATTGTAGGATACATGTGTAAAGAAACCCAAGCCAAATTATTCCTCTCATTATGGTCATCCCTGGGCTATCACAGGCGCAAAATTCGTCATGCTCAATTTGCGCGACAAGTGATGATCGAATGAATATCTCGAGCATTTACCATTTCAATTTTTTTTCAATGCTACATGCCTCAAACCCACCGGTACGACTGTAGAAACCAGAAGGGCGTAGAAAAAAGAACCCAACCCGTAGACTCCAAATGCAGCCCCTCAGACCGAGAATGTCCTTCAAAATGGTTTTACTCGTCATCCGCCAGCAGGGCGGTTCGCTTCGCCGCCACTCTCTCCAACTTGCGCTCACGAGCAGCCTTGGTCTTCGCACGCTTAGCATCCATCTCATCCTTCAGCGCCTTCTCACGTTGCTTCTCAGCCTTGGCACGGTGAATCTAAGTTAAGATGTGTTAGTAGACATTTCTCCGCATGATATCAAAGGCCAGGCAAGAGATGATGAAACATACATGCTCCACCAGAGCACGCTTGTGCTTGAATGTGTTACCCTTGCTCAGGTGGTAGAGCTCGTGGTAGAGGTGCTTGTCGATCTTGCCGCTCGCACGGTACTTGACTAGAAGGCGTCGGAGGACTCGAAGGCGGCGCATCCAGAGAACCTGGGTAGGCATACGGGCATCGGCGGTACCCTTTCTCTTTCCGAAACCACGGTGTCGGCCTTCTCTTCGGGAAAGGTTAAGCTCGCGAGCTCGAGATCGCGAGTGCATCGTCACAGGCTTTCGGATAATGAGGCCATCAGCGACGAGTTTTCGGATAGTCTGGCGAGAGTTGGCGTTTGAAATCTCGCTCTGCTCGCTAGGATCAAGCCAGATCTTGCGCTTGCCGCAGCCAATGACTGACGCGGCAAGGCGCTTCTGAGTTCGCAGGTTGACCCTACATCATGAGAAAAGAGAAACTTTTGTCAGTAACATATCTCTTGGTCGCTAAATGATTCGAATTCAATGGAGGATTGTTGTCTTAATTGATTCCGCGTAGGCCTGGGAATTGTCCGAACCGGATAAATGGAATGTTGACTTACATCTTGAATAGCTTCGGTATTGATGGCCGGCCCTCGATGGCGATGAGGTTGGATGAAGTTTGGGGGGAGGGTTTACGAGGCCAGAATTTCCGGAGAGGCTCGTAGCAGTTCTGCTCAAAGTTTGTGGGTTCACGTGCACTAGGCCATATTTTAGCACATAGAAGAGCGGCTAAGCGAGGGCTCTGATGAGTAATAGCCTAGCACTGCGTTGATCACGTGCCTCTCAGAACGTTTAGCACTACAGTTCATCGGGTACCACTGTGCGAAGTAGTGCCTAGTAGTTCTTACCAGGGCTACGAGCAAGGCGCTACCTTAGTAGTATCTAGTAGTACCTCATACCTAACCACAGAATTAAAAAAAAAATTATACACAAGCACTTCACCCCTCATTTCGGTGGAGGGGGGAAACAAAAAGTTCCCCATTTCTCTTTACGTTGGTATGCTGAAAGGACTTCTCTGCCAATCTGCTAGAATGATACTTATCTAGCAGGTACCTAGATATAGTACCTAATAGTATTTACCTGTCTACCCCTATTAACGAGTGCAATCATACAGGTAAGTAGGTACCCTCAAGTTATAAGGGTAGATGTAGTCAGTCCTCTTTACTTCACAAGAATTTCATCCCACAAAAAAAATCCAATAGTAATAATAAGCAATGACGTGCGGTAATCTCAAGATAATTTATAATTTATCTACCTAATCAGTAGGCAGCGCACAGTCAGGTCCCGTTTAATTGAGAAATTGCTCATAATGTATCTTCCATCCTCCAATAATGTAATGGTATTTTTCATACGTGATGCTAGAAATGCTGGTATAGTAGTAATGCCAAGATCAATCTTGTAGTGTATTGCCTCTAGCTATTATCTAAATTGTCCTAGAAGATTGTCTGCCCACTATAACAATAAGTACTGGCATGTCGGAATACTTATCCATTCATGATTTGGCTCATGCAACCGCCTCTCCATCAATTTCAACTTTTCCCACGCTCCATATCTCTCGCTCATCCTCCAACTCATCATTCGACAGCCCCAAACCCCCTTGTCCTCCTTCGGCCTCCCTCCTCTCTCTGGCTTGAACGCCTAGCCTTATGGCAACTCGCTTGAAATAGTCGTTCATGCTCCTCTTGGTGTTTGGGGGCAGATCATTGCCCGGCCCTCCCATATACTTATCAAATACCCGGCTTTCCTCGTCTGCGACACTGAACAACTCAACGAACGCTGCTTCAGCGGACAGTTTTACGGGAATCACTGGATCTCTGACACTCGCAAAAATCGGCGGGGCGAGCAGTGACACATGGGGTCGTACTATATCAGCGTTTTTTCTGCTCAATGTACGAGTAATCACCAGCGCGAGTCGTCGCGAGTCTGTAGCATTTCCAGGTTGGATGACGAGCGCCAAGGTATCGAATATCTGCTTGATATCATCAAATGATTTTGGGGGCGATGAAAGCAAAACTTTACCCGTGGCGAGGATGAAGTTGTCCGCGATATACGTCTGCACAAAATTTGTGAGTTAGTTGAAGGAAAAGGAACAAATGGAGTTAGTTAGACTTACTCGTTTGTCATTCATCCCCCCACAGAGCAACCCTGGCAGTTCATCGATCAAACCGCTTGACAGCAAGATATCTGGCGATTCAACCAATACCGAATTCAAAGCTAAGACAGACGAGTGAGTAAACTGAGGAGTAATGACTCTGTTTCTGAGCAAGTTCAAAGCGACATCCTCAGACACGTTCTTAATCAGAGCGCCGAGAAGCTTTGCATTGGTGACTATCATGGCCTCGTCTCTCTCATCAGCATCCGAGTCGATTAAAGATAGTACAGCTGATCTGGAAGATTCGCCCATGTTTGCGCCAGCCCTACTAACAACTTCGTATAAGGCCTTAAACATCGCCGTCCTGACGCCTGGATCAGTAGTTTTTGCCCCCGTCACTAGCTCAGTAATCAAAGGGTCGATTCTAGGGGTGTAGTTGATCAAGGTTCCTAAAGCTTTTGCTGCTCTAGTCCTCAAAACTTCGCTAGATGTGTCTGCTAAGGATTTAGCAAAGGTCCGTTGGAGCTGAGGTAGGAAAGGCTTCAGCGCTGTTGGCATTTTCTCAAGTAAGTTGTTCAGTGTGAGTAAAATGGCCGATTTAACTTCAGTAGCACGTTCAGATACTACACGGATTAGTGGTCCTGTGATTTGGGTGACGAATGGTTTCAGCGACGCTTCGCTTGTCCGGTCCACAATATCTGAAATACCGAGCGCCGCTTGCACTCTTTGCTCAACAGTCCCGTTGATGAGTCCCTGCAGGAATATTGGAAGTATGGCACTGATTCCCTTAGGAAGTTCGAATCCTCGCAAATTAGCGCCTGAGACCCCAGTGCGCTGGAGTGTCTGCCGAGTCGACAATACGAGCGATTCCATTTCCTCCTTTTTTAGCCTCTTTGTGAACTCAGTGAGAGCACTCCAAGCAGCCTTAACCACGTCCAAGTCTCCATCGTCGAATGAATTCAGCAACGACCGAATGATGTCCTGGTTATACCGAGAGTAATCCACACTCGACACGGAGAAGAAATTTCCCATGTGTCGAGCCGTAGCAGCCCTCCGTCGGTGATCTTCATGCTTAAGTAGGCTAAGAAGAACATTCATGACAGTATTAAGGCCGTCATATTCATCAATAGATTGGATCACCGTGTCAAATGATATCGCCAATTCCTCTCGCAAACCCTCTTCGCTACAATTAATCTCATTCTCCATCAACGACTGAATGATATTAGGTAGACGACGATTCATGGATGCGCCAGCAACTTTAGACAAAGAAGCCAAAGCCTTTGCGTCAAACGCCGATATTGGTGGGGTTGTTAGAGTCGGTATGAGATTAGGTAAAATGATGTTGGACCGAGTAGCCTCAGTTAAAAGCGTTAGAAGTGCTGACAAGGCATTTTCTGCTTCATTATCGGACCGCAGGAGATTAAGCAGGAACGGGAGGACCTGATCAACTGCCCGTTTGCCAAAAATCTGCTGAAGGGAGTCAAAGGCCTCTGCGGCAGCCTCTCTAACTTCTGCATCTGAGTCTATGAGAGCAGTGCGGACAACAGAGATGAGTGTCTTTTCATGGTCCTCGAGAGACTCTGGTGACGCAGATGAGATAAGCTCGCGGAGAGCAAGACATATACCCTGCTTCGCATCGGTATCTGTTGAAGTTTGTAATCCCATTTCTAGAGTGGGCAGAAGACTAGCAAGAACGCCATCGCCAGCTTTTCGGATTAGTTCACCAAGCGCATTACTAGCAATGACTTTATGCTCCATGTTAGAGCTACCAAGACGTTGAATCAACAGCCTTGTAAGAGTTGGCACCAATTCTTTCAACGTTTTAGGGCTGTGAACGAGAGCTTTCCAAACCGAAATTGCAGCAGAACGAACCGCTCCAGCCGTGTCACATCGACAGATATAGAGAGTTGACAAAATCTTGTCTCGCTTCTCTTCTCCAAGTACTTCTTTTAAAGATGCACTTGCCTCTTTGGCATTCTCATCTTCCTCTTCTCCTGGCTCTGTACCAGCTTTCACTCCGGTAAGGTTGAAGAGAAGGTCGCCAACAAGCTCAACGGAACTAAGACGGATTCTGTAGCTGTCATCCGCCAATCCTCGCTCTAGTTCTGGCAGAAGGAGATCTACAGCTCGGATTGCAAAATTTTTAACAAGGAGTCGTCCAGCGCGAAGAGCTGTTTCGCGAATTGATTCCACATCGTCAGCCAGACCAGCGAGAATAGGAGGAACTATTCGGCCCAAATATGCAGAAAAGCTATTACCAAAACAAACCGGGAGAAATATAAAGAGAGACATAAAGCCTTCACGGACTGCGGGTTTAGAGGACTCCACATTTTGAAGGATTGTTGGTAGTGTTTCCTCGAGTCTACTTGTACCCAAGCCGGCTAAGACTTCACTCAAAGCCTGCGCAGATCCAAGGCGGTCGCCAGCACCAGTATCAGATTTCAAAGTTTGCATCAATTCGGGAATGAGGTTCGGTAACGTATCCTCTCCCAGCTTCTCAACCAAGGAGCCAAGAGCTCTGGATGCTGTCGCACGTGTTGTCGGCACCGGATCAACGGCCGCAAGCTTAAGCCCGGAAACGAGGACTGGAAGATGCATGATAATGTCTTTCTTTTCCGTCAAGTGAGCCAAACTTCCAATTACTTGTGCTGCTTTGCGTTTTGTGTTTGACCGATCCCCTAGACCACGTTGCAGGATACGCGTGATCAAAGCTAGAGAAGGTGCGTCGAGGTAGTGCACAAACTGAACCTTGATCAACGATTCTAATGCCTCGTCGGTGTATTTAGTTGGGTCGCTAAGAGCTTTTAGAATAATGTCAACCAAACTCTTTACTTCGGGGTTATTGATGACATCGCCGAATCTCTTCAAACTTCTGTTGGCGGCGGCCCTAACTTCCTTGTGGCTATCGTTGAGCACACTGGTTAGAGGAGGAATTATATCCGGTAAACTAGTAGCAAGTTGATTTGGATCAAGATATGCCATTGCGCCGAGAAGGTCACAAGCACCTCGTTTGCTACGCCATTGCTGGTCGTCAAGTCCCTCCAAGAGAGTCGGCATAATCTTCTTGACGCCATACGAGCTCAGCTTTCCAAAACAGGCCTTTGCGGCTGCCAAGCAAGCATCTCGGACATCTGCATTTGCATCTCCGAACCCGCTAAGGAGCAAAGGTACTATTTGAATGACATATGGTTCGAAAAGTCGGCCAAGCATACTAGAGAGCAGTTCAAACGCCAGCAGAGCAGCCTCTCGTTGATGTGAGTCCTTCTTATTTTCTAAGGCCCCTCTAAGATCTGACATGATTCGAAAGTCTTTAATAGTAGATATGCCTCTGCCAAGGATTAAACCTGCTAGGCCATAGGCGGCTCCCCGTTGGGTAGCATACTTTTTGGAATTCAGAAGATCGTGCATCATTTGCTGCACATAGTCGGGCAGTTTTGATGGGTAGGCCTTAATAAGCGGAGGTAAGCATTCGGCAATAGCATATTGAACCATCTCAGACGGTGTACTCAGGGTTGCCAAGAGGCGCTCAATCACAACAGGAATCTTCTTGTCCCCGGCATCTAGATGACGAGCCAAAGCACCATACATGATAACCACTGCTTCGTTGACACGATCCACCTCGTCACTATTTTTGTCAGGCTGCTCCAGGGTCATTTCAAATTTCTTCATCAACTCGTCTATTATGCTGTTTCCTTGGAATTCGATGACTCGGATGGCAGCATCAAGAGTCTCTGTTCGAACTGAGGCATTCTTATCTGCCAGAGGTCCAGACTGGATCAAAAAGTCAAGTAAATGGCCAGCTTGGGTCGAATCCAAAACATTAGCCAGTTCCTTGAAAGCGGTTGCTATGCCGTGTCTCGCCTCCCACGGATCAGACAAATCCATCTTCTTTGGCATCCCAAATTCATCAAGAAGCTGGGCTTTTGGCTTAGCCATCTCCAAATAGATAGACTCTAACGCGGGAATCACAATAAGTAGGGTTTCCTTGTGGAATTTTGTCGCTTTCGCAAGGGAGCGTGCCGCAGCCCGACGGAGTTGTCCGTCTTTGCTTCTCAAGAACGGCACCATCAACATAGGGACCTCGGCGTTGAGCTTGAACCCGCTCTCTTCCCATATCTCGTTTCCAAGCTCTTGGTTTTCTTCTATATCATCATGGCATGCTAGCCAAATCTCGTCATTGTAGCCGAGTTCAGTCATATCAATATCGGCGCTAATTGACTGCAAAACAGCGGTTCTGACATTAGCCTGCGGCACCACGACCCCCCGAGAAAGAACTATCATCTCATTGGCGGTGATATTTGGTGCGATGCACCGGCAGACGTCAGAAAAACAATCTTTGATAACTTTGTAGTGTTGAGCATGACTTTGCATTGAATGTATAAGAACATTTAGGAGTTCCGCACGTGGTATTGATTCATCAGCAAAGACAATGCTGTGGAAGGATATAAACTCCACGGCTAGCACGATTTGGGTATCCTGGTCATCTAGGGTTGCGCCAACACCTCCTTCTCGCAAAATATGAAAGAGCAGTGGGAAGATGTATATCAACGATACTGTATCAAAAGGTCGCTGCTCGCCAGTAAACCGGAGACGATATAGTACCCTTGTTGCAAGATCGGTAAGTGATTCGTCTCCATAGGTTGCCGGTAGCGGCAAGTTTCGAAGTCTAAGCGTAGCGATCCCAATAGCAGGGCGAATTGGGCCTAGTCTGGAGCTCACTTTCTCAGAGCAGGTGATGTACACTTTAGAGGCAGCATCGCCTATAATGAGGCTCGCACCAGCTTCCATAACTGCAAGAAGTGAAATGATAGCGGAACCAAGCCAAAGCGTTGCATCAGTGGGTGGTCCAATTGCAAGGGAGTGTACAATTCCGACGCCACGTAAAAGTTTAGCTTCGATTGCTCGAACCGATGCTCGTATTTGAGCCTCTTTCTTCAACTGTGCATTCACTTTAGACGTTTCTTCGGCCGTCAGCTTCCGTTGTGGGCCTTTCTTTTCCTCAAGTTGGTCTCTCAGTTCTTTCTCCCATTTCACGATGTCGTAATCTTTAGTGTTTTTATTTGGAATGTCGTCTTTGCCTTTTTTGCTTAGCACATCCACAAAGCAGATCCCTTCTTGAGTCCTAAAGATAGCGGCATCAACAGGCCCAATTGCTCTCACTGGCTCTGGGTCTAGGTCTTGGGTTATAAGACTTATTAGACGAGGGATGATAGTTTCTGGAGCAACAAAAGCCAGTTCTGCTGCTGCATTGTAGGCGGCAGTTCGAATTATATCAACCTAAGACACCATTGTCAGCGGCAAATATACTTTTAAAATAGGTTAATATTCATACCGTCTGATTCGTTGATGTGCGTTCGCTGATCTCCTTGAGCAACGGGTCAGCATATTTTTTGGCAAGTTTTCCAGGATCAATGCCCATTCGAATACATGAATCTATCCAATTAGCTCGGGGTATTAGCTCTGTTCGGCAGAGAATTAGCAAGGAACAAGCCTGTTGCTCCAATATTTCTTGTGATATGCTGCCTCCAAGTGTCTCCGACTCCTTAGGGCTGATACATATTGACTTCAAAACTCTAATCAAATCTCGCGTCTCCGTAGCCGAGTCTTTGTCCCCAGACTTAATGGCATTTATCAAATGCGACCACAGGCCATTGGTGATGATATCCGACATCATGCTGGGATTTTGAGCATAAAGACGGGAAAGGGACTTGGCGCTTTCTTGCCGCACATTTGACGGCACGGTAGAGACTGCAACTATGTATATCATGGCCTCTGACCACGCAAGAATAGTGTCTTTCGCAGTGCTACTATCCAATCCCGTTGCAACTGAAGATAAAGCAAGCCGGAACCAATGGAAGTCTTCTTCGCTTCCAATCTTGTTATAAATCTTCGGATTCAAGAGAAAAGATTGTGTTGAGGCCATCGCATGGCTTGACGTTGACAACTTCAACAAATCTGATCCAACTTTAGAATCAGAGGACCATTGTCGCATAACGGGGGATATAGCAGCGAGAATATATGCCCCGACTATAGTCCCGTTCTGGGCTGTCAACGTAGGATTGGCAACAACTTCATGGAAATTATCGGTGAATTTTGGAATAACTGCCTCCGTAAACGAAGACAATGCGGCGTTAGGATCTGAGCCATCGATGGTACGAAGGACAGATCCTACGCGAAGAAGCCAAATTTTGCGAGTTGCTGCTTTCTTATCTGCTAGTCCTTTAAGCAATATGCTTAGGACAGGTTGCGAGATTTTGCTGTTGCCGTCAATCAGCACATTGATAGCTCGACAGAGTGTCAATGTCTCGGCGGCCAATGCTACCTCATTTCCTTCCCTGCCAGCGACAACAGCCAAAAGAGTAGTCATCTTTTGGGCGCTTGGGCAAGACAAAGGAACTGCTTCTAGCATTTCTGCATGAAGAATGCGTTGATCAGCAGACGCCAGTTTACCCGTCTTCAGGGGGCTCCCAATCTCCTCGATAATTTGGTCGACAGCCTCTAAGTCGTGACATTTTACAATAATAGCATGGAAGGAGGCGAGAACCCCGTTGCGGATCAAACTATTCGTCGATTTAACATTTGAGAGTAACAATTTCAGAAGTTTGCCAGTCAGCAATTTGGAGAGGTCGATTTCGGCAGGTAAAGCCTTCACTAGGTTATTCAAAACGCCGTCCAGGGCTACTTCAGGGGTACGAAGCAAACTTTTCTCTAGAGGCGGAACAACGTGATTCTGGAATTCATCAAGTACCGCGCAGCTAGAAAAGAAATCGCCGAGCCCATCGGAAACGTGTCCCGGTATCGTAGTACGAGAGCCCAGAATCTCCCGGTTGTAAAATTCGTAGTACATGGGCTTGAGAGTGTCTAGCGTAGGTAGTAATGCAGGCCGGCGAACAGCAACCCCAGCAATAACCCCCAAAATAATGGAGTTTTTCGCAGTTGGTGTGCTGCGTTTGGACGTCAGAGTCGTCACAGCATCAATTAAATTTTTTGAGCCTAAAGTTGGAGGTTTGAAAAGCTTTCGAAACCCTCTTCGGGTCACTATAATGGCTGACCGTGCCACCGTGGGCCTCGACGATGGCCGTACACACTTTTCCAGGACATCTGCATATGCAAATAGAATCTCGTTCCCAAATTTTTTCCACGAAGATTCAGCCAAATGCTGCATAAGAATACTGCACCACTCGACCAGGACAAAGGCGCTAGACGTAGCAATACCTTGCTTCGAAGATTCCTGTCGTAACTCCCCCACTAATAGTTCCAGCGTTGAGAAACTATCATCTCTCGTAACGATTGATACTAGGCATTTTTGCGCCGCCAGCCTAGATTCGCGATCTTGGTAGGATGTATGGGTGTTGAATATGAGCTGCAGAGCTTTGGAAGAGAATTCGTCGTCGGATGCTAAGAGGACAATCAGCGAACTTGAATTTTGTAAAGTGACACAACTCAGATTGTACGTTTCTTGGCCACTGCCTCGCCCAGAAGCTGCAGCTCAGCGATTCGTACAGCGGGAGAGGACGACGCTAGAGCTTGGGCAGATAGAGACAAATCGGTATAGCCCTCGGCAGCATTGCTGCTGAGAGCATATTCAGACATATCGACTCACGACCCTGGCAAATTGTGGTGAACAAGTCATTGGGGCTATTAGAATTTTCGATAAGTTCGTTGTCGATAGTGAGATTGGGGGGGTAATTCTGTGTAGGTACTTAGTACCTCCTTGGCAGATAGGCCCCGCAGCTATCAGAAACACACCTCGTCGCTGCAGGTATGTACTCCGTAGGCGCTACTCTTTGTGGGATAAGCGAGATCTTGCAGGCTACTAGGGTAAATATAATATTGTCTCTAAGCTAAAGACAAGCTACTACCTAGGTACCTTCAATAGGTATCCAGAGCTTTATAAACAGCTTATTACAGGTACCTAAATAGTAGTATATCTCGGGAGGTTTTATATACTTATATTAGGTAAGTAATTAAATGACTTTGATATACTACCTAGTAGGTAACCATAAGGCTTATTTAATTAGGTTATTTTTATATTATATATTTAAAATATATGTACTTAAAAAAAAATAGTTAGGTACTGTTATTTCCAACTTATTTTTAAAGCAGCATATATACTACATGTTTACTACAAAAGCATCGTATGTTTTTTTTTACTGCAAGATTTTCTAATTTTCTCTTCCTCGTTTTATACACAATAGGGCTGTATGTTTGTGTAATGATGTAACGATGTCACCATAGCCTCATTTTTTTGGCGAAACAAATGCGTAGACTGTTACGCCCCGTCTCGATGTAAGGCAACGTAGGCAGTGTTACCCTACAATATGTATCTATAAGAAATAGTAAAGACGCGTGGGTGTTAGAGAATACCTAGCTCTGCTAATTGACTATGCTATATAGATTAGTAGGTGAGTATTCCACAGGATTTGTTATATGACACAGTCCTAAGAACCTGGTGAGCGAGTTGAAATGGAATTAGAAACCATAAAATCCCAACGGCAATTTGCCGCTTTGTTATATGAAAAGCATGCCATCTCAATGCAAACCCAAACTAGGGCTGCTTATTATTAGTGCCACATGACAGTATGCTGCTGGTAGCCACCTACTACATCATGTAGTAGACTAAATAAAACCACAAGAGTGCGAGAGATGGATCTGGATGTAAGATGAGACATGCAGTATCGCCACCAAAGACATACACCAGCGCCTAGCCTAGCATAAAGTTCCAGCTTCTTCTTTAGAGGAGCCTTCTTATCCTGCTGCCTAATACCCCAAGTACACGGTAGCTTTGTTGCCCGCATGCGAGTGCCACGCTAATCCTGCTATCCACTCTAAAAATTGGACGATGCCTGAAAACCAGAGCTTAGTAGTAGTATTAAATTTCTGCAGCAATCTTCAGGACAGATAGTGCCTCGTGTTGATTGAATTACATACGGGTAAGGTTATCAGTTATACAATGGAGTGGCAATTGGAGATGGCAGGTAGCCCATATGACAATAGGTTCAATGTTTGTAACTTGCCCTGATCTTCCCCAAGGAAGATAAGTAGCATAAATGATATAGACCGGGTCCAAATGGCAGATAGGTAGCAATGCAGAAAGTTAGCCTCCACAGCTACTCCTAGCAATAGTACAGTACAACAGCTGTGGCTATCCACGTTTTTCCATGGAGCATCCTTAGTCGCCTCCACACCAATAGAGGTCACCGTAAGAGCGACATCGGGAGATACACAGGCAATACACTTGCATGCATATATATATCATCCATTTCTCCCGCCGTCGAGCTCTCAGAGTATCCTCCCTCCAACCGGATAAACATGGCTTCGACGGTGAGAAATTCCACGTTCATGCTGCGGCTCGCTGCTCGCCCAGCCTTTGCGTTCAAACCGGCCACTCGTCTGCCATTGGCCACAGCGAGAAAGCTTCATAGTGTGCCACCACGGCAAAACAAGCCTGGGAGCTACTCCCGAACTGATGGTGATGTTGAGATTGAATACCCCGCCGAGCATGAGCTCCCGAGTAGTAAACCTGTCTCTGGCACTGGTGGTCAGTATGTCAAGCCTACGCTTGCTAGCTTCTCCCTTGATGGAAACGTTGGCGTTGTTACTGGAGGTGCAAGGGGGCTCGGGCTTGTGATTGGCCAGGGGATGGTCTACTCTGGCTCTGATTTAGCCTTGGTCGACATGAACAGTGAGATTTCAGGCATCACCCCTATGGCATTGCTTCGTGACAACTAACATAACAACAGAGGACGAGGCTGAGAAGCAGACAAAATTGCTTGTAGATGCGTTTATCAAAGAAAATCCCAACGCAGAACGGTTAGTGAGCAGATCGGTGCCTCTGGGTGTGATGACTGCATAACCCTCAACGCATAGCATCCAATACATCGTTCTTACTTCTTTTTAGGATTCCCAAAGTGACGGCACATTATGCCGATGTAGCAGACCCCGACTCTGTTGAGGCATGTATAGCTGAAATTATCCAGCAACATGGCAAAATTGATAACCTGGTCACTTCGGCTGGCTTCACTGAAAACTTCGAGGCGGTTAACTACCCAATTGATCGACTTCGAAAGCTTTGGGCTGTTAATGTAGATGGTACATATCTGTTTGCTACCTCGGTCGCCCGTCATCTGATGGAGAGGAAGAGCCCTGGTAGCATGGTCATGATTGGCAGTATGTCGGGGTCTATCGTCAATGTTCCCCAGCCTCAAGCGTAAGTGGCACTGATACCTTTTCGCAACTCTTCGCTCCAATGATATACCATGGGAGAAAAAAATCTTCCCGGTGGCTAACGAGGGACTTGAGGGAATGAACCAGGCCCTATAACGCTTCTAAGGCCGGAGTCCGCCATCTGGCAGCGTCGCTTGCCGTCGAATGGGCCCACGCTGGCATTCGAGTTAACTGTATTTCACCAGGTTACATGCTGACCGCATTGTGAGTTATCCCCGCCTGAGCCGCTCCGTACTGTGGGATTGGCCGCCAACTGATTTATTTCTTCACCTAGAACCCAGAAAATTATGGATGAGAATCCAGATCTGAAGCAGAAATGGGTATCGCTCATTCCTCAAGGCAAAATGGGCCTGCCCCAAGATCTCATGGGCCCTGTGGCATTCCTGCTCTCTGATGCTAGCCTCTACGTGACTGGTGCTGATATTCGTGTGGATGGAGGTTACACTGTCACATAAGCATCTCCAACTACTAAGGGTCAAGCCAAGCCCGGCCATTCACCAATAGGAAGAAGAAAATTTCAATCATACCTACTTTAAAATATAATCCTTTACATATTAAGACATAAATCACACATGGTGCAATCTCGCCCAAGCTAACTGTTAGCGATGCAGTTCCAGTAGATGATCTATAAATAAAAAATTATCATCATCATTGACCTGGAGAAACTAGTCTTCCCTGAGCCCTTGAATTGTGCTCCCACCCGCCAACCAGAGCCGGTCCACCCGTGGCTTTGGCATAACTCTCCATCCTGGCTTCTAGCTCGGGTCTGAAATGGCGGATGAGGCCTTGTATTGGCCAAGCAAAAGCCTCGCCGAGAGCTAAAAAGTGTTAAAAACGTTGAAAAATTACAGTGAAGAGTCAAGCAAGACTTACCACAAATAGTATGACCCTCGACTTGTTTTGTTAGCTCTTGAAGCATATCAATTTCCCTCTCCCGTCCCTGGCCCTTCTCGAACCTGCTCATTATCTGTTCTGTCCACTTGCTACCTTCACGGCATGGTGTACACTGGCCGCAGCTCTCATGACGGTAGAAATGACTCAAGCGGCTAATGGCACGTACAACATCAGTACTTTTATCCATGACAATAACTGCTGCTGTGCCTAGACCGGATTGACTATCTTTCAAGGCATCGAAATCCATCAATTGCTCGTCACAAATATTTTTGGGTAAGATGGGGGTTGAGGAACCACCGGGGATAACAGCTAGCAAGTTATCCCAGCCGCCGCGGACTCCACCGCAGTGTTTTTCAATGAGTTCACGAAGAGGAATCGACATTTCTTCTTCAACAGTGCAAGGATTGTTCACATGTCCCGATATGCAGAACAATTTGGTTCCTTGGTTACGCTCACGGCCAAATCCAGCGAACCAGCTTCCTCCACGGCGGCATATAGTTGGCGCAACGGCGATGGTTTCCACATTAGCAACAGTTGAGGGGCATCCGAAAACGCCAACCGCGGCAGGAAAGGGAGGTTTGAGTCGTGGCTTTCCGGGCTTTCCTTCTATAGACTCAATCAAAGATGTCTCCTCTCCACAGACATAGGCGCCAGCTCCACGGTGGATGAAGACGTCAAAATCGTAACCGGAACCACAAGCATTTTTGCCAATTAAGCCCTCCGAGTAAGCTTCATTGATCGCATTTTGAAGGACGGCGGCTTCGTGGTAGAATTCGCCACGGATATAAATATAGGCGGCAGTAGCATTCATTGCTCGACCAGCAACAAGACAGCCTTCAACAAGTTTATGCGGATCCTTCCTCATTATTTCTCTGTCTTTGCAGGTGCCAGGCTCTCCCTCATCAGCGTTGACAACAAGGTACCGCGGTTTTGTGTCTTTTTCCCAGCCCTTGAAATTCATAAAGGACTGTTTTTTGGGTCAGAAACTCGTCAAAGTCGCATTTGAAGTCGATAATCGTGACATACCCACTTAAGACCGGAAGGAAAACCCGCGCCACCTCGCCCGCGTAAACCAGAGGCTTTGATTTCGCTAATAATCCATTCGTCACCTTTCAAGAGGATTTCTTTGGTCTTATGCCAATCGCCCATTTTCTTAGCGCTCTGAAGGTTGGCTGGGTATCGCCCGTAAAGGTTCTGGAAAATCCGGTCCTGATCCCTCAACCCTCCGTATGTTCGCGTAGGCCCACCATCCTGAACAGTCGCTAAGCCTCTCGTAGCACTTCGCGTGGTGCTTCGCGAGAGGCTTATGCTCTTTTGAAAAGTTGCTCTAGCAGACAACATGATGATGTTGCGATTCACTGGCAGAACGGCAGGATGGCAGAGTGGGAGCTGGTAGAAGATTGGTGGCAAGACTCTGAATTGGATTGCATAACGGAGCTTCCTGATTGGCTAGCTCGCTGCCTAGTTTTCCCGGTTGAGAGATTAAGAGAGGGATAGAACATAGGTAGTAGCTGGAACACTTAATTCTCTATATTACTATTAAAGATAAAAATCATATTATTAATTTAGGCATTAATTTAGTATATATACCTTATATAGCTATCGAATATTATATTTATTTCTGTATTAAAACCTCTTCTACTATATAAAAAAATTTTTTTTAATAAATAATAAATATTAACTTATATATTTAGGTATATATTTAACAATATAATTAAAAAATCTTAATTATTACACGTTACATTTATAAACTATCTTATGCCCTATATTAAACTGCTACTATATTTCTTTTACTATTCAGTGCACACCTGTATTGCTTTTCTTGGTATTCAAAGTACTTAGTACTACTCCGTACGGTAGCTACCATAATTGAACTAATTGTGGGGTCCTCCCATTGATCCCCAATACGAGTGACATTGATCTTGCAGCTTCTTTGTGCTAGCACTGTTGAAGGTCCTGCACGCGTCATAGCTTGCACACAATGTTGGAGAGGAGCGATTTGTTTGTTTTATTAACCTATTATATGAATTTTAATTGCGATCGCCTTTCTGGATGTTAAAATGGATCAAACGAGCGTAACCAGCTCCAACGCGGCCGCCAACAGAGCGGAAAGATTTGAGGACGAGAAACGTCGAATCATTGATAGCTGTTTCAACAAAAAGGATACCGATGGCTCGCGTAAGGCTTGATTTCTAGAATTTCACTATAGGGACGTTATTTTCGCTGACCTTAATTGTAGTGCACGAAACTTATATTACCCATATTCGCGTTACTGAATTCTCTTCACATTCGTCGATGCCGCCTCCTCCTGAGGCACGGGGTCCTAATGCCGAGAAACCTAGGATTATTGTCGTAGCTGTACGAAAGTCTGGGCGGGTTCGAGTGCACAAATCCAAAGAAAATAGCAGTGGATCTTTCTCAATTGGCAAGACATGGAATCTGGACGACCTCTCACACATAGAATCCTATACAGGGCCTAAGGTCAGCCCAAACCTGCGGGAATGGGCTGGGGAGAATGGCTTCCTCGTTACACTAGGAAAGCCCTATTTCTGGCAAGCTCAAACTGAAAAGGAGAAGAAATTCTTCATTGCAAGTCTGATTAAGATATACGGTAAATACACAGGGGGTAAATTGCCTGAACTATCGGGGTTCGACCAGAGAGAATTGGATCAAATTTTAGGGGCTGGCAAGCGGCCAACGGGGACTTCGCCTCGGCAGCAAGTGATCGACTCAGCGACCAGCCAACAAAGTATCACGGCATCCTCAGCTGCTCCCAAAGGTGGTCCTGGAGAAGCCCCACGATATCCTAGGCCTTCCCCCCTTGCCCGACCTTCGCCGAACGATACCATGTCTCCTGCTGGAAGCTTTGACTCTACCGCATCTAGAGAGCGATCCGTCCCCCGATGGACGTCCCAAAACAACAAAAGCCAAGATTCTTTTTCTAACTCTACTGCAACAAAAGGCGACGATACATCAAGCCTTCCTCCGCGCTCTCGCAGTGGCATGGCCGGGCCAAGCGGCCTTAGTGGACTGGGCGAACCTCGAGATGTTCCAGAACCAGCTCACGATGCCATACCCGCGGTATCTCGCCCACTGCAGGAGAGCAAATTGCCTCCTGAAAGAAGGCGCCCTCCTATGGATCCATCAAGGCCGCAAGATAGGGATTTGGTTCCTGCTCCGTTGATGAGCTCAGCGGTTAAAAGGGAGCCGGTAGTACCTCCACCACGGAGTACGGATCGAGTTGCCCCTCAAGCAATCCCGGCGGTGTTACAGCCAGGAATGGCTTTTGCTGGTAGAGCTAGCCTTGACGAAAGCCCACTACATGTAGCAGACACCCCGGACGATACGGAACAAAAACCAGGGAACATTGGTATCAACAGCGACATGAAGGATTTACCTGCTTCTTCGCTAGTAGATACAAATACCCCTGAACAACCAGGTATAGACAAAGCTGCAGCCCCTGAGAAAATAGTAAGCAAAGCAGAAGAAGAAACTCGGCCTGGTTTAGGTCCGATGATAAAGTCTAGAAAATCTAAGGGGGATGTTGCTGGTGCCTTTTGGAAGGCTGCATCCGCTGCAAATGCTTTTCGCCCACGGCCAGGGGGAGCCGGAGAACGTCTCCGACAGACCCAAGCCAAGTCAAATGAAGGTCCTGACGGCATCACAAGTGTTGTCCCTGCGCCGCCTAGACCGATATCTCGCGATACGAACCTGCCGACTCTTGAGCTTCCAAGACTCCCTGCTGGCGACTTGGCAATACCAGAGGTTAAAATACTGGCGGCCGAATCATCTGACCATGCAAATTCACAAGGACTAGTTAAAGAAGTCAATGAGGCTGAGAAAGACACAATCGTTCCGAAAGAAGCCTCTCGTCGCCCTGTGGTCATCGGGCAAGATGCTAGGTATTTTCAGAGGCTCGGTGTTGACCCAAACATACTTGATGATCGAAGCGAAGAATTCGGCAAATGGCTGGACTTCTTCGGCTGGGTTCCCGGCGACCAAATGCATTGTTTGAGTATGGACGATATAAGCAACGACCTAGAACGAGAGTTAAACACAGTCCAGGCGGGAGGATGGCTAGCGCGCTTTCGAGAAGAAGATGAGAGGGTGAATACCATCAAACGAGGAATTGACCTTGCCATGGGCGAATGCGAAGAGTTGGACAACTTGCTCACACTATATTCAGTGGAGCTTTCCGTGAGTCTAATCCCCACCAATATTTGAACCTCTAGCTAATAGCATCAAAGACCCTTTCAGATGATATTGCTTATATCGAAGCCCAAGGCCAAGGTCTTCAGGTACAAACGGCCAACCAAAAGCTGTTAAGGAAAGAGCTGGAGTCACTCCTAGAAACATGTGCTATTACTTCAAATGACCTGCAGGCACTTCAACAAGCGCCCCTGGATAGTCCTCGTGGCTTGGAAGAAGTCGAGCTCTCGCTCGTGACTCTCTTTAAAGCTATGATAAAAATTGATCCGTCCCTTGGAGGTGATGATACTGCGAAGGCTGTGGATACTGTCCTAGACGTGGACAATGCCATGGGGCTGAACAGCAATTACGGCAAGATGAGGATCGTACAAGAGAAGAGAGAAATGTATCTGCATGAGAGCAGATATTTTATGAAGCGACTCCTGGACTTCATGACCGGACAATTTGGAGAAGCCTATGTCGAAACAAAGCGAGCGTTAGACGGCGCACTTTCTAAAAAGATTGATCCTGCGCACCATAGCGTTGGAAGAGATCTTTTGTGGAAGTATAGCCCCTTGATGCTCTATGCGAGAGATGCGGATCTAGAAAATTGGAACCATCTTATGCAGACCTACCAAGACAAAAGCTCTCCAGTATATAAGCATGAATTTCAGAATGTTGTTGCGCTTTGGCGTAAAAATGCAAGGAAACTAACCGGAGATGAAGCAGAGCTTATCTTTTCGTCCCAGGTTGAGAAACAGCAGGAAGGTGTGGCTACAGCAGCCAGAAAACTGACAGTTAAACGTAGCCAAACATTGGCTAAAGCTTTGCGCTCGCCTTTGGCAGATGGTGGTGCTAGAGCGCACGTTGACAGGAATGGCACGGATACTAGAAGCCTACCTTACGAAATCTTTTCTGAGGCCCTGGATGATCTTTTACCCCTGGTCGAGATGGAACAAAATTTTATCATCGACTTCTTCCATGCGACTACTCTAGAGCAAGCAGATTTCCCTGAGGCAGTCGCAGCGTGTCCTCCCCGAGACCGCCGTGGAGGTGATTTAAAGCGCCATAGGCTGATGGAGCCCGATCGAGAACTTGCTCGCCGCGTTACGCGGTCTATGGAGACCATTTTTGCGTTCCTCGAGGCAGAGTTGCGAAGGCTTATGGAGTGGGCTATTGCCCAAGATCCACTGTAAGTATGGGCATTTAATGTATATCGTGCATGGCTAACTATGACATAGCCAAGGAGTTGGAGTGCTTGCTACACTTGAGAGAAAGTTATCCGAAATGGGGCAATCTAATCAAGATTTCCTCAACGCCCTTCTCCAGAAGTTACATGCTTCATTGGAAGGACAATTCAGAAAGTTTGTTGATGAGCAGATACGGGCTATCGAGGAGACGAAGGTCAAAATCAAGAAGCGCAAGGGTGTCATTTCCTTCATACGGATCTTCCCTGCATTCATGACCGCAGTAGAGAACATGATCGCTGGAGTAGACCACAATCTAATACTGCGGCGGACGGTAAATCGGGAGTACGATCGCATTTTGAAGACAATGTTCGAGTCACTGATGGTTATTGCACGCGAGCACCCTGCAGTCGGAGTTGCAGGCGGAACGGCCGATCCAGAAGATAAGGAAGCACTAAACTTTCACATCTTATTGATTGAGAACATGAATCACTTCCTTGAAGAGACTGATGCTCGTGGCTTAGACGTCTTAGAGAGTTGGAAAGCGCAAGCAAACACGGAATATCATGAACACATGGCACTATATCTGAACACAGTAATGCGGCGACCCCTGGGAAGGCTTCTGGAGCAAGTCGAAAATATCGAAGCGCAGATACAAACCGGCAAGTCAGCTATGGCGATCGCGCGGCAACCTTCAAACAATAAGACAGCATTTAACAAAGTGCTTGGCTCATATGATTCAAAAGAGGTGCGAAAGGGAATTGAAACGTTACGGAAACGTGTAGAGAAACATTTTGGCGATGCAGACGACCCAACTCTCAGTCGGGGGCTGGTCATCAGAGTCCTAAAAGAATGCGAGGAATTTTACACTGGTGTTGAAAGTAGAATAGGTAGGATTGTAACCGATGTCTATAGCGGGGAGGTGTCCTTCGAATGGCCAAGGGCAGACGTTAAGGCTGCCTTTCGGTAAATAAACATACTATGTAATTATGCAAACTGCTCTGGTAGCTATTAACAGGGATATATAAGTTGCCGATACATGTATTAAGCACCAAGTAAGAGCCTGCGATTTCGCTTTATGACCAGATTCAAACCTTTTTCAAGCTTTTCGGTCTCTTTCTTTGCCGCTATTAAAGCTGCCTCCGCATCTTCAACACTCATTAGAGGCATATTCCCAATTGAACTTGCTGCCGCGCCTTTACCAATCTCATCCAGTGACATTCCTGGAGCAGCAAAATCTTGTATAGCTCGAGCACTTTCTGGTGTGCTGTAAATCCCTACTCCAGCAGCAGCATCTGGGCCGTAAAAATATGGGGCCAAAGAATTGAGGCTTGCCGAGTCTCGAGTAGAAGATGCCCCCTTTGGAAATCCCATACTAGTAGCCCCGAGGCTCAGTCTAGGCAACACGTACTGGTTAATGTAACTTAAGGCATCTTCTCGCTGAAGCTTGCCAATCGGATCTTGCGATTGCGGCTGTACAGTAGAGGGGAAAATATTCGGTCGTCCATTCGGGACTGCTCGACCTTTAATGAGTGAAAATGCTCCACTGCTCGGCTGGTGCCTTGGTGCCACGAATGCAGCAGGATTCTCTGCCGTCGCAGCAATGGCTGTCTGGAGGCCTAAGAAGGTGTCCTCTTCTTCTGGGGTTAGTCCACGAATGCAGTCTCCATGAGGGGTGATAAGCATGCGGCTGCCGTCTGTATGAAATTGTTTGCGCACAGGCCTCCCAGCACGTAGTGCTGCAAGATCAGCATCTTGCATCTCGCCGCATCTGCAAGAACATTCCTTACAGTCATCTCTTTTATTCAAGGGATTTGATGGATTGTGCTCCGGCCTAGCTGAGTTGCTAGAAACAGGCTTCAACAGTTGCAATTTATCTAAAGCGGCAGTCCAGAGTGACTCTTTGATATCGGCAAAGACAGATGCAGGGCTGGACTGCGGTCTTTCAAGAGCCTTGTCCACTGATTCAGCCGTCCTAGGCGGTGAAGATGTCGGTAATGAAGCGGATGTCTCATGTACCTCTTTCTCCAAGCTCCTAGAGTTTGGCCTGGAACTTTGTGGTCCGGAGTTGTGCGTATAAATCGTGCCGTCTGTTTTCAAATCTCTTTGGTAATTATCATTGTCCAGTTGCTTTCCATTGCCCTTAGAATGGGATAATTTTTCCTCTTTCGGCGGTTCGATAGGAATGGCTGCTGAAGATACAACATTGGCTTCTTTAGGAGGCTTCTCTTTCTTCTGCTTCTTTTTCCGTCCAATGACAGGAGCATGTTCTGTTGTTTCTGTCTTGGGCGCTTCAGCCAAAACCTTCGTTTCTTGTTTCAACACATCTTTGCGCTGCTTGCGCTGCTGACTTTTAGTAGTACCTCGTACTGGAGCAGTGCCAATCTTGCTAAGGGGAGGGGATCCGGCTCGAGAGATAGAAACTGAAGCTGAAGTAATAGAGGCGGTGTCACTAATCATTTCACTAGCTGGAGTGTCAGGTCGATGTGAGTGTACTGGTTTCCCCGTCGTAGGTATCACGCTAGAGATCGGGACCGGTGATGGTGAAGCCGAGCGCGTCTCCATCTTTATTGATGAAGGAACCACTCTCAATGTTTTCGGCATACCTCGTGATGCCGTGGTCGTGCTGCCGATTGCAGAAGGAGTAGGTAAAGGTGGAAATCTAGAAACTTCTGCCAATTCATCCGACTTTGCAATCTCTTCTCTGGATTGAGTAGGTCCAGAATTCTGAGTAATATATGTTAAAGATTTGGTCTCGCTTCCTCTTGCGGATTGACCTTCGTCTGTGTTATTGTCGTCTCCCTGATCTTCTTGCGAGTTCTCGAGAAAATCTTCGTTCTGCTTCCTTGCTACGGGTATGACTTTCAACATAACGGCTTTGGAAGGAACTGAGCTAGCGTTGGTGGTTATAACTTCATTTGTTTTTGGTGCTCCTAAAGCAGGGAAATCTTTTTCCTGAAGTATAGATCCCTTGGTTGATGCAGACCAAGGGCCCAGCATTGCAACGGGGGAAAGATCTTTTGCAGCATAAGCTTTGGTGCGGAGGTCAACATCTTGATTAAGCGTGCTCGATTTAAAAAGGGTCTTACTAGATAGGACTGGATCATAAGCAGAACCAAGGGACGGAACGTGAGGTGTAGCTAGCGTCATTTGCGAACGCTGTGACTGTTCCTGGATCAACAGACTGTGGGGGATTGAGTGGTCGGACACATCGGAGAGACTTAAATAAGAAGCCTGGTGATGACGGGGCTCAATATTGGCCGCCACTTGCAACGAATCATCTGAGACAAGTGCGTCCACCGATAATTTGGCTTCGTCCGGTAATTGAAATTCAAGGTCTAAAGAACACATTAGCAATGTGGAATACAACAAGGACTTAACACAAGGTAGTGGTGGGATAGCGGGATAGCAGGCTACGGATTGGGTATCTTTTATAATACAAAGGCAAAGAGAGTCATCCTACGACCTCCATCATCGTCTTCCATGGGGAACAACGAGGGGAAGGTAGATAAAGTTTGAAAATTTGACAGGTATGATGCTATATTGCGGCCAAGGGAGATGCCGATCATGGCGACCTCGTGCAATCCGTTAACATACATTGAGGGCTTGTGTGGGAAGACGATGATGGTTTGCCTTGCTGGACCACTCGGCTTGCGCCAATCCGGAAAAAAATCTTGGTCCGTAAAAAAAAAAACAAGAAAGAGAAAATGATGAAAGAAATGGGAGTTAACCATCGCCAACTTAAATGCGCCTGGCCGGGGGGGAGGAACATGCTCCTCCAGCCATTATCGTAATTGTACCCGCTGGAACAAATGTATGCAACGCAAATCCTTAAAAAATATTTCCAGCTTGAAATGCATATGTTCTTGAACGCCTCCCCTAGTACAGCATAAAATTGTGCAATGAAGATCAAAATATCATGTAGCCCTTGGTTATGCTACCACCGGGCATAACTGGAATTATACATCATGTTCGGGACATACCCACCTTGGCTCTGACCGCTAAAAACTCCTTGATTGACTCCGGTGTTGCTTTGCGATTGGTGCTGCATCCTCGCCTGCAGTATACTCGGGTCCGCAAGATCCACTAGACCACTCCCCCCCGAGGAGGAAGTGTTAGCATGTCTATGCTTCTTCCCCTTCTTCTTCTGCTTCGAGCCAAAGTCTTGGAATGCTCCGGGATGGTTACCGTAGAGCGATGCCAAAAGGCCAGAAGTAGGAGCTGGGGTAGAGGTTGAGGGTGGTGGATACTGATTAGAAAAAGAAGAAATCATGTACTCACGCTTTCCACCATCATGAGGCTGGTTACCGCCGCCTCGGCTCCTGCTAATTAAACTCTGTAGTAAATCGCCAGACGAGTCCTTCGCTGCGGTGCCAAATCCTGAACCGCCAAATCCTTGACCAAAAATATTCGGTGGCGTATTGGTTGACTTAAGTCCGGGTGGTGGCGCAGGCATAGAGCTACCGAAAAAGTGGCTGTTGCCTGAGGATTGTAACGAGGCAGGTATCATAGATGATTGCTGGCCCATTACTCTTGGGTTTGCGGCGAATTTGAGATTGGTTGCTGCTGGCGGGCTATCAGCCATGAAGCTGAATCGAGATGATTGGCGATTATGGCCTTGATTTTGGAATGTAGTCTGGCCAGACAGACTTGAGGGGACCTGTTCGCTAAATCCTGATTGAGGCCGAAGTGACATCAACTGCTGGGGGGTAATCCCTCGACCCATTTGACCTGTACCTGGATTGAAATTCGAACCACTAAGAGCAGGACCAAATAGAGTATCGGCATTGCTTCTTTGGATTGGAGGGAACGAGTTGATGTGCCGATGCTCGAATGCTTGCCCGTCGCCAATTAGATCTCGCTCTTCTGGTTCGCCACCAAGAGCAAGGCTGCCGCCTGTCTCTGCCTCGCCTTCTGACTGGCCTTGACCTTCCGTCGCATTCTTTTGGTCGCCGCTGATTCGTGCATCGTCATCCTCACGCATTGCTTTCCGTTTCTCGCCACCTCGTATGTCAAATAACGGTGGCTCCAGCTCGTTTGACTGTGGAGTAACAAAGCCAGAAAATGTGCAACTCTGTAGCGCACGCAGAATGGTCACCAGTGAGCTCTTTGGTGGCTGTAACTGTGGTTCTTCAGCAAGATCTTTATTTGATATCTGATCATCTTCCAATGGCCGAGTAGGGGAGGAAGAGGCTTCAGTATCTTCCACAACTTCCTGGGCAGCCTCGGCAGCCTCGGCAGTGGTGGGTAAGGAGGCAGAAACAGCAGGGCTGGATGGAGCGCCGCTAGTTGCGTGACTGCCTCTCCGGCTGCGCTGGGGATTTCGCGCCCAGTTGGCCGACGAAGGCAAGGCAGACCCATCCAGCCCATAATCTGAGCCATCTTTGCTCGAAGAACGCGCCATGGATTGCGACACAGGTGTTAGGGTAGGCTGTGAGACCTGTTGTCGAGGGGTTGTACGGAAAGAGCCATTGTTTCCGCTGGGCAGCGGCCTTTGTGTATGGATGCCGTTCATGGATGACAAATCTTGACGAGTGTAGCTATCCTCTTCATCGCCTTGCTCATGTAAGAACATACAGCCTGGGTTGTTGCACTTTTCGTTTTTAAGCCATGCAGAGCAGTATTTCGTTGTTCCGTATTGAGCTTTCAATACCCTGTCTCCATTTTGTGACCCATGTACTGCTTGAATGCATCGAGTTGCTTCTTCGGGTTTTTCAAAAGTAACATATATACCCAACGAATGATGTTGACCGTCTGAGCTCTTTCGATTACTAATTGAGATTTTTTGAATAACGCCGTATTGGCCGAAAAATTCAGGCTTCCGTAGTGTCTTGAGGAGTTCATCTTCACGAACCGTGGGTGCTAGACCTGTAATGTAAACGAGATTCTTCTGCACGACACGTACTCCAATAAGGTTCTTTCGATTCTCTTTCTCGGCCTCGCGCTTTTGAGCCTCTTTTTGGTGTTGTTCTTGAGCCCGCTTTCTTTGATTCTTTTGTATATTTGCACGGAACTCGGCAACCCTAAATTTTTGTTAGCTAAAATCATTAAATACTGTAGTTTCGCAGCCTACTCTTCTGTTGTCACGACTTTCCACTGTATGGTTTTTTCATCGTAAGGTCGTCGACATGCCGGACATAGACCGTTCATATTATTCTTGATGTTATTGAAACAAAATTGACAGACCTGTATATGAAATCAGAGGAGTTTCCGTGATAATGAAATTAAATGAATAAATACCTGGTAGCCACATGGACAAGGTCGAAAGTTTCGATCGGACAAGTCGAATTCTTCGATGCATAGAGGGCTACAGCAGCTGTTAGACAGAGGTTTCTTTCCAACTCAGGGAAATCGAGCCTCCCATTAGAAGGAACATCGGAGTTTACATACCAGACATCTTCATCTTCTTCTATGAAAGAATCCTGTGGCGCCATGTTTGTGGTGAGGGCTGGTGTTCAGCGTCTAAAATAAAACAATGGTGATTGTGTTCGCCAAGTGGTAGATAGCTGAAGATGTTTGTTCAGAATATGGTGTGGAACGGGCCAACTGCTTGGTAACACTAAGTTCAGGGGTGTCCATATTTCACGTGATACGTGGTGCCTACAGTTACCAGGTACTCCATACACCCCGCCTCTCATCATTTTATCACTGCGGACTATGTAGCTGATACTTTAGCGCCCCGCCATGCATACCCGCGGCGAATCATCGGAAATTCATCCAGAATCCGTGGAGGCGTGAGCTAATTGCTTCATTGATCAATTCGACTTCCTCCACCAGTTTGTGAGAAATCTCACGGCCAGTACGCCTCAGAAGGTCATTCGCTATGGCAACCAAACTCTCATGGAGAGCGGCTCTGAGCCCAACTTTTGAGCCTGCAAGGGTCTTGACGCAAGCTCGCGCTGGACAAATCACCCGTGCAATATCGACCTCTTCCCTCCGAATGATCGCAATCCCACAGGAATCTCACAATATGAGAAAAGCTCCTAGAGATCCAATTGGAACTCTCAAAGCGCCAGTTATCAACCCAACAGCCAAATATCAAAGCAAGGCAGATAGTCTTCATCGATACGGCACCTGGTTAATGGGATGCCTTCCAAAATACGTCCAGCAGTTTTCTGTGTGGAAAGACGAGCTCACTATTTACATTTCTCCAGCTGGTGTTATACCTGTATTTTCCTTCCTAAAGTGTTCGTATACCGCCACCTGTACGGAGAGAAAACATCTAACTTTGTGTATCTCTAGATAATACTGCTGCAGAATTCACCCAAGTTAGTAGCGTTACCGGATGCGACTACCCTACGCGCAACAAACGTTTCGAGGTTGTGTACAATCTGCTCTCCGTTCGATATAACTCTCGCATCCGAGTCAAAACTTACGCCGACGAGTCATCACCTGTGCCAAGCATCACCAGCTTATTCGGTGGTGCCAATTGGTACGAACGTGAAGTATACGATCTATACGGCGTCTTCTTTACAGGTCATCCTGATCTGCGGCGAATCATGACCGACTATGGATTCGAAGGCCATCCTTTACGGAAAGATTTCCCACTCACGGGATACACTGAGATTCGCTATGATGAGGAAAAGAAACGAATTGTCACCGAACCACTGGAGCTTACTCAGGCGTTCCGAAATTTTGAAGGAGGTTCTAGTGCTTGGGAACAAGTTGGCCTAGGCGAAGATCGCAAGCCTGAATCTTTCAAACTGCCCGCATCCAAACCAGAGGAGAAGCAATAGATGCGCTGCCCAAAGAGCCATTACAGCAGGCACTGTATCGTATTAGATGTTTAAAATATGATTACTTATTTCTCTTTCATCTCATGATGTGATACCATGATATGCCATTTGTAATTCTCAGTTTCTGTTTTGCGGGCTATTACTCTAAGGCTATTTGGATTAATAAGAATGCTACAACGGATATGAATCGCTACGTATATTTACATCATACTCCGCTCAATGTTGAAAGTGGGGCTGTAAAGTAACGCTTGATTCATAGGTAGTCATACTATGGAGATTTTATACATGACACGAACTTCAAATGATGTAATCCAGGCCAATCTCATGAATTTCAATATTACTGTCAGCACTCAACCCAAAGGTGCTGCCCCAATTGTTCAATATGAAAATCATCGTCAATGCATTCAATAATACCGACCTCAGGTCGTTTAATATCTATATCCCACGAAGTATAGCCATGACATTACATCTCAGCCTTGCATACCTTCCACATAAGCTCCCTACATAGGAGAACCATGACGCACACCAAGCTCCTCAAACGCCGTTGTATACTAGAATTCCGCCCCCCAAATAAAAATAAATAAAAGTAAAAACCCTTACATGCCATCACGGCCACCAGACGTGCTCGTCATGTTAAAATAGGGATGATAATCTGTGGGATCGAGTCGATAGTCAATCCTGTGGGTTAAAGGCATCACCACACGCCATCCTGGCCACCATGTCGATCTGACACATCATTATGATACTGATAATAATCTTTCACTTCTTGGCTATAACCGCCCGCATTTTCATCACCGTAACCTTCGTGATTGTCACTGGTGTGATCATCTTCATATATCTGAGCATCATCCACATACTCCACTGGTCTGTCTGAACTAGAATCTGCGTATTGCGCCGTCATCTAATAGATTTTTAGTATGCTTCTTATTATGGTCAATGGGGTGACCTACGCGATGGTAATCAAAATCATACTGATCAAGACTCTGATGCTCTTCTTGCTCGTCTTGTGCACCACGCTGAGTTAGGTATTCTTGTTCCTCACGTTTACGGCGTGCCTCCTCTTCTAGTCGCTTTTGTTGGGGTGAGACTGGGACATTCATTTGAGGATGCATAGCTTGAACAATTGCCAAATAACTGTACATGAAGTTGCTCAGCAACACCTGGCTGTGGAGAGATCGGCGAGGGTTAGCTAATTTGATGTGTGCCATTCGATAGATAGCGCGCTCTTCCAGAAGCGGAAAGCGGCTCCAGTTGTAGTCAATATCCGGTTGCAAAGGCTTGTAAGGCACTATGTCTTCTGGAACATGCAGCAGTTGCTGATATTTTTTGTTCTTTTCCTTCTCTTCTCGTTTCTTGCCGCCGCCAAAAATAGAAGAGAATAAGCTTCCGTCTTTTTCCTTCTTTGAGTCGCTTTTGCGACTACTCTCTTTCTTTCGTTCATCCGAAACTCTATTGTCGACGTTTTCTCGGTCAAGGACTAAGCTTTCGCGACCCTTGGTCGCCGTTTTTTCAATTGAAGTTTGAATCACATCCAATCGCACGTTATCCTGGGTTTTCTCGGATAAGGATTTATGTCTGGACTTCTTGCTCTCATCCTTCTTTTTATCCCTATCATCTGCTACACCCTTGAGCCACTTCCAAGCGCTACCAGATCTAGTGGAATTATGAGAGTCTTCGTCCTTATCCTTTTTCGATTTTTTGTCTAATCTTTTGTCGTCCTTTGTATGCACGGGGGCAACGGCTGATACATCAGCACGACTGGCGTTACCATTTGAGGTACCCGATAGGACTGAGCTGGGAATAGTACTGCTGGTTTGGATTATGGTTGGAATAGATGACTTCGCAGAACCGGGCGAGTTGTTATTATCCCCGGACCCAACGTTGCTTGGCAGAGAGTGGTAACTTGATCGGCCATGTGAATCATCTCCAAAATTCTCTGACGTAGATTCTAGCCCAGATTCTGGTGTCACTGAAATAGCTTGAGAAGAAGATCGATGTGGAAATTTTTCTGGATTCCGGTTATCTTGAGAGGTGCTTAGTCTATCTGCGGTTGAAATTTCATTAGTGGATGCGCTGGGCTGGGCTGAAGATCCTCGAACAGAGAACTGAGTCTGGCGTGTAGATGACGATGATGATGTGTCAAGTTCTCCTGACGTTGCACCCGAATCTTCTGAAAGACTATCTTGTCTTCGATCTGCCCGGGTAGGCCTTGAAAAGTTCTCAGATGTAGGCTCTGGCTGCACTTTAACCAATGGATACCCCCGAGGAATATCCCCAGCTGATGCAATAGGCACTTCTGGAGTTTCGCCACCTTGTTGACGCTGTGCCATTCGCTTCGAAAATGACGGTTTGTCCCCGAATCGCAAACTGCCTCCTTTGCGATATGTCGTGCGAGTTGATCTCCGTAATCCGCTACTGGGTGCAACAGGGAGGATAGGTATATCATCCATCCCAGTTTCTAAGCTACCTGAATAGCTATGGGACTCTTGAGCAAGCCTTTGAACTGCCTTTGAAGGGTCTTTTACTAGCTCATCTAGACTCAGTTCCCGATCTTGCTGATTATCCTTGAAACCATGCCTCTCTGATCTCTCCACGCCATCAGTGAATCCCTCAAGAGTTCGATCTTCCGGGCTATCAATTTGGCGTGAAAGCATGGACTTCTTTCTTCGTAATGATGAGGAGCTTATAGAATCCGACCCACTGCCATACTTTTCATCTGAGACAGAAAGAAAGGAATCCCCCGATCTCCTCCGAATTGATTGAAGGCGACTTGCCAGGAAGGTCTTGAATTCAGTTGGCGCTAGCTCTGGATGTACTCTAGCCGGCACCCAAAGCAATCTCGAGGGGTCGTTTTCATCATCGCCTCCCCGTGGTGCTATAGCCGGCATAGTTGCTAATGACATTGGAGGTATATCTGGATCAATGCTGTTGCCCACATCCATGGACAAACGCCTTAGTGCTTGCAAGTTACTCAACTCCTGGGCGATGTCATTCGGGTTATCTATATTGGTCAGAGGAAATTGCTGCCCTGAGTTATGTGCATGGACTTCTCGAAGTGATAAAGTAGGGGACGTTATTGGCCTTGTATCTTGATCCCGTTGGTCACTCCATTGATTGTTTCCTATAGCGGGGCCTGTGTGGGAAGATCTCGTATCGCCATTGTCATTATAAGATTTTGGCTGTGGGTGCTGATCTGGTATTGTTTGGAGAGAAAGATTCAACAGTTTATTCGAGCGCAGCAGTTTGTCATCGTGTTGATGCTGCAACTGGGGTACTTGTTCTTGGTACGCCTGATCAGCAACAAAACTGAGTGGGCGACTTGTCTCGGAGCTGAGGTCTTCATCTTCGTCATATAAGTTTCCGATTGCCTCCGTTACATGATGGCTGGGATCTGAAATTGAGAGCTGACTTGAGTGGCCACGTCGTGTGGAAAGGGTGCCGGCAATTTCGCCATGAAGTCGAGATGATGTCTATTCCCCGATTTCATTAGCGATGTATGCAAAGTCGAAATCGCTACTTTTCTAACTATGCTTAGATTAATCCTGGCCATAGCCATGGCATACCGACGTGTTCCATTCTACATTTGAACTTCACCTCGGTAGCGTCTACTGCACCAAGCAATCAAATGCACTGGAGAACATACCATCATCGAGGGTGGCGCGAAGGCCGTAAGGAGGCGGGAGCCCCGGACAAAAGCCGGTACAACTATGCTCTCAAGCTTCAGACAGGCAACTCTTGACTTCTTGATTTTGAGTTAAGCATACAGCGAAATGCGTGGGTTGTAAGTTGCGAGATCAACCTGCAACAGATGGTGGGCTAAATAAACACCTCCTGAGCGGGTTGTCGTCACGAGGTCTACCGCCACATGAGGACGTAGTAAAGACAATTTCCAAGGTGACAATGTAACTGGTATAACTCGATAACTGGAAAAAAGGGCGTTAATCATCAGGCATGAACGCGAATATCTTAAGACAACACTCCTTTAGACAGCTAGAACATAAAAACATAGGTAGGTAGTCGATGCGAAGCACATGACAGCATATCATTCCTAGTACGAAGTACTTAGCTTCACTATACTTGATGGCTACCTTGCCTAGACGGCCAGCGTTTTCATTGCCAATATAAACTTATATTATTTATATTTCTTAAAGAATATTATTATATATTATATATTATTAGTAATAATTAAATTGTTTATAAACTTATAAATATATAATACGTTTAGCTATTTATAATAAATATATATATTGCTATTTTATTTATAATATTATATAATTTAAATAGCATGATATTATTATATATATAACATATATTAAAAATAAATAAATATATTATAAGATTGCAATATATATTAATTATTATTATTATCTTAGTATTAAAAAGAGATACTCTGGTAATTGCTTAGCTAACTTGCGAATATACTTAGCATAACGCTTTAATGTTTTCCTAATAGACACCCGTCCTCAACATGGCTTATATTCGGGATTGGACCACTCTTAGCATTGTTGACTCTTCCTCACCCCCTGTCTTTCAGACTCCTATCAAGCGTATTCATCAGACGGATGATGTGCGCAGATTTCTCGTCAGCGTAGCCTATCGAGACATCGGCCTCTTCATTCTTCAGCTCAACCACGCCATTTGCCCGCGACAGCCAGTTGGTTCATCGTCTCTGTCTACATACCCCATTGGATCGAAGGCCACCTCAACGAGCTCCATTCAATCACTGCAAACACTCCTATCTCGCATTCGCAGTCTCATTGACAAAGCGCCTCCAGATTCTGGATCTCAGAGATTTGGGAATGTAAGCTTTCGTAAATGGTTTCAACTCCTTAATGCTGAACTAGGTGACTGGCTGGACCATGGATTGCTTGGGGAAACTCTACGAATAGGTAATGGGCACGCCAAAGATGAAGTAGCAAGCTATTTGCTCGGGTCATTTGGCAGCCCGCAGCGCCTCGATTATGGGACAGGACATGAGCTCAATTTCATCGCTTTCATTGGGTGTTTATGGAAACTGGGGCATTTCAAGGACGGTATACAGGGTGGTCACGTCGAAAGGGAGATTGTGCTATCGGTTATTGAACCGTAAGTGATTGGAACGTGAAAAAATTGCATGAACTCATTTCTTTAGGTATCTCAATATCGTGAGGCAACTCATTACGACATACACTCTTGAACCAGCAGGCTCTCACGGCGTATGGGGCCTGGATGACCACTCGTTCATGCCGTATATTTTCGGCTCTGCACAACTTACTCGCCCAATCAGTAGCGAAGATGATCCTATGCCCACGGAAGGCTCTGTAAGGGGCGCACCAAAACCAAGCGATGTCACCAATCCTAGTATTGTTGAAGATATGAGACAAGCCAACATGTATTTCTCAGCTGTCGCATTTATCAATGACGTAAAAAAAGGTCCATTTTGGGAGCACAGCCCAATGCTGTTTGATATTTCTGGCATAAGAGACGGATGGGGCAAAATTAATAAAGGTATGATCAAAATGTTCAATGCTGAGGTTTTGTCAAAATTCCCTGTCATCCAACATTTTCCCTTCGGTTCACTATTCGCCTGGGATGAGAATAGACAGGCATTAGGCCAAGATCAACGCAGAGAAGCTACGAGATCGCACGATCAATCAGCTTAAGCCCATGATCACCAGTGTCAAGAGGCTGAGATAGCCTGGATACAAGATATATCGCTCCGCTGAACTTCGCGTGGTGCAAAGCGTGGTGCAAAAGATGGCTAGCCTAGCCGATAAAATAACAAATGGCCATACCACGGCAGTCAAGACGCACTCTATTTATAATTATGTGTCAACTAGCCAGCCTTGGCTAAATCAATATGGATGGATACAGGGCCTGCCTGTATGCAAGACGGCAATAGGTTCCTTCAGTCTACTTTCAAGTCATGCTTACATTTAACTGTTTATATTTGACAACCTATTTGTTGAGAGTGGTTACTCAGTACCCCAACTTAGCTACCTATCTAGCATCCTACAAGTCTGCTGAAGAATGCATGTACTTTCAAATCCTTTCTAGAATACAATACGACATTACTATTCTTAAGATCATAAGAAAGTAGCAGCAAGTAGCAGATAGTAATAGATGATAGCAAGGGCAGCGGGTATCGGAAGAGGGCAGCAGGGATAACTAGAAATATCAAATATACTAGATAGACAGCTTGGGACGCCGGAGAGCCACTCTCTATTTTACTGTTGCTCCTTATGAAAAAAATCTGTTATCTTTTGAACGCCTGGGGGCCCTGGCTCAATATATCTTTTCTTTGGTGATGGATTACAGCTACTGTCAATCTTGCGCTTCCTTAGCGCTTCTGCCCTTTTAGGAAAGTTTCTCTCGGCATTGGGGGTGGTAATATGTTGATCATCGTCACTCTCGTGTTTTTTTGTCTCACCCAGTCCCTCTAGCTTTTCTGTGATTGGATCTTGGCAAACCTTGGGAAAGAAGTGAGCTATGTTATCCTCATCGCCATTGTCACTCAATGGCATGATGAAAGATGGCGAACTGCGACCAACTTTTCCAACATCTCTGTTAACTGGGTAAATCTCTAGTTCTCCCTCGTACGGTTTTAGTAAGGATTGAAGGTCATTGGTCCACCGACGTTGTAAAGGATGGAGCCATTGTCGAAAATCCTTGGAGCCAGCATCAAAAATAACAGGCATACGATGGTGCAGGAATCGTAGCTGCTGGTTTGAGTTGGTTGTGACTACTGCATAGGTAAAAGTCCTGTTCCCAGTGTCTTTAACCGCAAAGTCAATTATGGGTCAGTAAGCTTTTTATCACACATGCAAGGTCATACCTTCATTCTGAATGGAGTCCCAGAGCCCAGCAAAGCACATAAGGCGGCCATCTCGCCGTTTTATAAAATATGGGTGCTTTTCCTTGCCACTCACATTAAGCCACTCGAAGAAACCCTGTGCGACAACAACACATCGTTTGCGGGCTTTCATTGATTGCCACATACCACCAGGCGTCATGAGAGAATCATCTCTACAATTGATAGCTTTCCGGGTATGGGCGAGGTTCTGCTTCGACCACGAAGGTACAATTCCCCACTTCATCGACTGAAGTTTATATTTGACCGCTATAGCATCACCATCCTTAGAGCCTGACGCCCCTTGCCAGAGGCTTTCGTTTTCTGGGATATGAGAGCAGTTATGCTTTAATTCTACATTGCTCCCATCGGTATCAGCTCTACAAACAACACCGCGAGATCCTGGAGCAAAGTTGTACGATTGATAGGGAGCCTCGCTGCCCTCATCGTTAGGCGCATCAGTTATTGGAACGCCATCGTCTTCTAACATCTGCCGAATTAAAGAAAGTGGCTACGTTATTAGTTATAATATACATATTATAGGAGTATTTCGAGCTTGATATATAATACTCACAATGGCTAATGAGTACCGACCGCACATTATGGTATATTTTACTTACTTATTAAGTCAAGCACCTTGCAACTTGCAAGGAGTTGTTTAAGGGTTTACTTATAGTTAGTATTTAGGCCTTAATATAAATTACTTAAATAAATATTAATTAACTTGCTTAAATTATAATAA
>JARFTM010000133.1:0-88276 GCA_030278935.1 Trichoderma polysporum | reverse complement strand
CCCCCCCCCCCCCCCCCCCCCCCCTTCTCCACGCTTCTTTGTATGCCTTACGCATCGACTTTTGAAACAATGGCTACTTCTATTCTATGCACACATTCACCCATCTCCACCATCTAGACTGACTCATTGAAGGCTACCACCCAAGTAGGCCATAACTTTACCAGAACTTTTTTAACTCTTGCTCCTCCCTGCTCGCTTCTCGTCGCCAAAATTGGCTTGCCGCCGCGCCGTCCCTCGAGCTAGATCGGCCATATCCATGGTTCGTCTTACAAACAGCTGCAATCCGTAGTCTGTTGCTGCATGCACGCATGCAGTGGAGGCCTCAGACGGAGCACTCATACATTGTCTAGACGAATTGTAGTATCGCAATTCTATCAGCTGCATTTCAGCTTGTTAGAGAATGCGCGCCTGACTTGGCGATTGGAGTTGTTTACTCGTCAATGCTAATTAGGCACAAGCCCTCCAATTCCCCACAGCCGTGATTATCACTCATAAGCGTAGTATTCCGTATACACACACATGCATTCAAATACTACTACCTATACGCCTGCCTATCACGTACATGTAAAATACGACCTTCTCTCTATTCCCCTTGTTCCAACGTATTTCCATCAAGTTCTAGCCTGTCGCATCTTCTCCACTCGTACAGCCTTATGGCTACCCACCCATTCCCTCTCGTTCCAGGCTTCTTCTACGGGCTTGCCTATAACCCTTTTCGCATTTGTGATTGGCTCCCTCTCATTCTTCTTCGCATGCGTGTAATACCCCCAAACAATCAGGAGAAAGAGTCATACGGTCAAATTTCACGTTGGCTACCTATGGCAGGTAACCATCTGCCCTCTTTTACCTAAACGGCAATTTTTTTTTCTTCTGCATTTGGTAAGGAGGGCAATGTGATTGGCTTATACACAAGGAATAATTAAATTAGAGCAAAAACAAAAGTCTCTTAATTTAAAATATATTTCCGAAATTGACTATTATCTACATTTCCGTCGTAGTGCAAGTTAGTCCTATCCTCGGGGAAGGTCAACTGCTGTCATGAATCGGCAAAAACAGGACACGTATACTAGGGCATTTTTTTTCTGGCACTTATCTACTCTTTTCTTTTTTCTTTTCGTTGTATATCGCAAATGAGAAACACCATTTCTTTTTCATCTTCATCTTTTCTAGCTCTCTGTCTCTCTCTCTATCTAATATCATGAACCCCATGCGTAGTAGCTTCGGAAGTAAGCTCCGAAAAGGGGGGGACAGGGGAAGGTGTATCGCACGCCAAAAGGGAAAATGGAAACGGGATAAATGGAAAATGAAATAAAACACGCAAACGAAGAGTAAAGACTGGTGGTGTCCAGCCTTACATGTAACCTACTTGACGCCACTTTACCCCTTTGCTTTGTCGTTTCGTCTTTTGAAATCGGTGTATAAAAGGCTTTCAAAACATAGAATTAACAAAGAAATGGAAACCACAATGACAAAACAAAGGGGCTTAAACAAGAAAAAATTATACACCACGGCACGCCAAAAAAAACCTTGCAAGTAAGCACGAAAAACGCTAGACTAGACAAGACAATGCCTCCTTTTTTTGTGTGTGATATCTTTGGTAATACACTCACTCCCTTGACCAACCAATCTCGTGAGCCACACTAAAACCGAATAGCTTTTCCCGTCTCCTTGTCTTTCCCCCTTTCTTCCCCTCTCCTTCATTTCATAATAGAAAAAAAAAATCAGCCACTAATATGGGAAAACACCAAGACAGGGACAGCGGCTCGTCTAGTTGACCGGGGAAAAAAAAACAATGAGGTTGTGTATCATCTCGTCCAGCCATAATGCAAAGGAAAGGGAAATAAATAAAAATCAAGCCAGCGAATAACCAATGAGTCATGGTGATCATCAAAGTAAAATGCTAATGACCCTCTTAAACTCCCAATATGTTATAGTTCGTACACTTCTTTCGAGTCACTTGAAAAACTGGTCCTAAGGTCGTCGATTCATAGCCGCAGTTGCGCCCGCGGCAGCGATATCCCGAGTTCCGCTCATTATTCGGCCCGCAGCCCGCGGCAGACTGCTGGTGCTTGATGCGGCAGTCAAGGCCGTCAAACCCCCTGCCATCCCTCCAGCACTCGTTCGCCTATTTAGACTTGCTGTTGTGGCTGCCGTGGCCCCTGACGCTCTGCGCATAGAGCTGGGGATTGGTTTCCCGGGGCTAGCACCCACGTTCGACTTGCCTGAGATGCCAGGTGGATCGGGCAAAGGACGAGACACTGATATCGTGTTGTAGCGCTTTACCGGGGATGCTTCGCGCATTGGTAGGCGGGGGGTGGGAGTGGACACTTTTATCCCGGTGATATATTCATGCCTGATAGCATCCTCAGGTTTCAGGCGGCGGTCAGGGTCCCATCTGAGACACCGGGCCACGAAATCAAGGAAGGCTTCATCGTCACACTTCAACACTTGCTGCAAAGTCTTGGATGATGGGCGCCGTCTGCGGCCCTTGGATGAGACTGTCAATCGGGGTTTGCCCATGGAATCGAAAAAGAGTTTCTTTCTTGTGCTTTTTTCAATAAGGTGCTTCTCAGGAGGGCCGAAAACTTCCATAATACAGGCTAGCTGTTCTTGCTCGTTCTCACCAGGGAAAATAGGAACACCAGTGTAAAGCTCAGCGAGGATACATCCCACACTCCACATGTCAATCGGCAGACCATAGGTCATACCTAATATTACTTCGGGTGACCGATAAAATCGGGACTGAATATAGGTATAAACCTTCTCGCTTTCAAAACAGCTCGAACCAAAGTCGATGACTTTGATTTCAGCATGGAGCGGGTGACGCAGCAGAATATTTTCCGGCTTAAGATCGCAGTGAATCACCTTCTTCTGCTTCAGTATAATCAGAGAACTGAGCATCTGCTTGGTGAAACGCCTGATGATCCGTAAAGAAAATCCTCTAAAGGAGTGGGCCTTGATGAATTCATAGAGATTCATGTCCAAAAGCTCCGTAGATATGCAAAGATGGCCACGGAAGTAGAAGCTTTGCGTGAAGTTTACCATGCTGTGCCTATTGTGAGGATCCTGTAAGAATGTTGGTTAGCTAGCTCATTCATACCCACTAGGACAAAAGTGTATATCTTATTCAAATTTATACTTACCCACTCGCGAAGCTTTTGCAAGATGTTAACTTCAACAAGAGCTTGCTGGTGAAATCTTTTCTTGTTTCTGATGATCTTAACGGCAACGAGAACTCCCAGTTTGTGGTCGATACATCGAACGACCTGACCGAAGCTTCCTTTTCCGAGAACATCAATGACCTCGTATCGATATGCGAGGTGGTCGCCAATTACAATCGAGTAGTCCCCACGCTCATCATCGTAGCCAAAGTTCGGGGCATCCGACGAAAGATCGCCGACCACCTTGTTGGCGTTCTGAGTGCCGCAGAAATACACGTCGTTGTAATCGATGATCTCACCCCGTTCATAAATGTTGAGCATAGCGATGCGAATTGCCTCGTGAGGACCAACCCGCTCCTTGGGCGAGGCCCTCCTTTTCAAAGCATCGAGAGTCCTAGCCGCAATTTCCGTCTCTTTGCGCCGCGATCCCAGTTTGCGCATTTCGTCTTCCGCAATCACATCGTCCTTGTCAATCTCGGCAGTATACGAAGTTGAGCTTGGCATAGCGTGGGAAGATGTCTTTGGCCTCATGAGTTTGGCCATAACAGAAGGATGGCGAGCTGGAGGCATGGTCGTAGGATCAGCGGCCGCAGTGGCATCCTTTTTAGCGCTCCAGGGATCACTCTTAGTTCTATCGTGGGAAACGTAAGTATTGTTCATGCTAGTGGCAGAGCTTTTCCTTCTCTTCGACTCAGAAAGCCCTTGGGGAACAGATGCAGTGGGGCCAGAATGCTTCGCGGTCGTCAGAGAGTTTAATGTGGCAGATGCAGGTATGCGAGGAGTTGGCATGCTCTCCTGTTTCAGACCCTGCGCTTTGTCTACGACATCTTGCGGTGGGACAATGGCCCCCTTCGAGTTGCCCTTCTTCCAAGACAAACTCAGCTTTCTCCTCAGTGTACTCATTGAAGAAGGTGTTTGAGGTTGCTCGGTAGGTGGAGCCGGCGGAGGAGACTTGGGAACGGGCTTGTCCGTATTCGGTGGGCGTGGTCCAGCAGGTTTTTGAGGCGCCTTTTCCTCAAATAATGCCCGATTGACACGGGAGTGATCAGAACCAGTCTTGGAGCGTTTCAGGAATCCCTGCGAGGGGTCGTTTTTGGGAAGGGACGACGACAAAAAAGGCGACATGTTGGATTTGGCCTCCAAATCTTTAAAGACCAGAGAAGAATCCGAGGAAGATGTCGTTGCATCTGGCGGGCTTGGGGTTCTGCGATGTGTTCGATGTGCCGAAGTGCTGCTTCTGATGGACGGCAGTGGCTCAGTGGTCTCGTCATAGCGCGATTTTGCAAAAAATGAACTTTTTGATGCTGTCATTGGCGTTGTTGGCGTCTTGGGAAGCTGTCTCGAAGCCGGTGGGCTCATGTTCCGCCTAGCTTTACCTTGTTCCTGCAATGCAGCCACCTTAGCTGAAGTAGGTATGCTCAACGGAAGAAGATTTAGCGGCGGCAGCCTCAGAGGCTCCAGACTCTTCTTGTTCGGTGCGTTCTTCTTGTCGTCGTTCTTGGGCATCGTAGGAGCATACTGAGCTGCCTTGACGCTCGGCTTGCGTTGTAATTTGACAGTTTCTATTTGAGTTGGCGCCGGATCGTTCATGGTAGAGTTATTACTGCTAAGGTTTATACTGATGCTGTCGAGAGTACCAAGGCTAGATTTCTTCTTGGCCAAAAAGTACGTTTCGGCTGGGGTATCCTTTGGAGATTCATATGCTTTGGGAATTGCAGGAACAGGGGGGACATCTTCTTCGTCACCCGAGGGCAAGGAACCGTGACTTGTAGCATGCTTAGGAGCCGGTAGTCGAGAAACAGAGGACGATTGTGGCAAGCGCGGCTGTAAAGAGCCAGTCGATGTCCTCACGGTGTTGAAGCTAACAGTAGATCCAACGGAAAGACCTGAGCTGTATGACTTTCTGCTAATATCTGGCGTTGTCCTGGATGAGGATGGCGTAGCAGAAGCCTTTCTCGGAATCATTGACGGTGATCTAGAGGCGGCTCGCGTTTCCATCGAAACTGGTGGGGGCGGTGGTACATTTGAAACCTGGTTTAAACTCATAGACTGCGGCATCATGGACATACGCTTCATTCTTCTAGTATCAGTTGGACTTATGGTTCGGGCGCCTAGTCCGGTAGCATGAGAGGCATGGGCGGTAGGCATGATGGATGCCCGGCGCCCCGAAGATGGCGTCAATCCTTTTTCTCCGGGGAGCGGTGACTTGGGAGCAATTCGGTGTTGCTCTGGAGTGAGCGAAGTACTGGCTAAGATGTTTGTTTGGCTGACCATTGGAGAAGGCTGTACCGATTTGGCTTTGGCGCTCCTGGTGGTAGCAGTGAAGCTGCTGCGGGTAGTATCCCCGCCTATGTCGAGAGAAGACCTGGTTACATCACTGGTCCTCTCCGAGAAGAGGCTGGGGCGGCGTTTCGAGGAGCTCCGCGTCACGGTTTCCGCGTCGGCAACGACGCCAGGGCCAATAGATTTGCGAGGGGGTTTAGGAGCAGCACCGGAGCCAGAGACCGGCGGATACTGGCTCTGGCGGCGAGTGCGCACTCCAATAGTTGCTGTGGAGGCATCGATGGAGCCGGACGTGGTTGAGATGGACGAGGCGCTATTTTGCCTCGACGCGCTTGGCCGGTGGAGGATGGACCCTGATCTTGTGGCTCGAGACGACGAGGCTGAAATACCCACGCGCGTGGCACTGCCATTGGGGTTAACGGCCGTTTTGTCGGACATCCTCCTGTCGGCCATGCTGGATGAAGACTCAACGTCACTGCGTGACGCTGCTGGGGAAGGGTATTTGTTCCGCCTGAATTCGCTGCCAGATGATGCCGATTCGATGCTGGTATGGAGGTCGTCGAAGCTCACAGAGGGCAGGAAATCGTAAGAGCCGGTAGTGGTGATTGTTTGTTCTGCCTGGTTTGCCTGTCCATTTCGACCGTAGGAAAAATGCGAGTGGTTGTTGGAAGATGATGTGGTGCTGAGCATTGGAGAATTGGAGACTGAGCTGTTGCTCCTCCTCGAGGCTGCCGTCGGTACACGGCTGGATGATCTGGTATAGGTCCTATAGTTGCCATGGCATCAGGTCAGCACTCTTCTTCGCCTTTAATCCGGCCTTTATTTTCTCCTCCCAGAAGAGAAATGATGAGTCGGATTCAAGAGCGCCTCTTTTTTCTCTTCTCTCTTCTCTTGGTCCTCGGCGGGAGATCGAGATCTTACAGGCGAGGAGACGTGTTTGCCGGTCGAGGCCCAGCCGGCGCCTTGTGCTTTAATGTCATAGAGTAAGCAGCGTCGCGAGTGGGAACGGGCGATGCAGGTGTGCAGCTGCGTACACACAAAAAGGGTCGTTCGCTGGGAGCAGCGTCAAGCCTCAGTCCGGTCAGGGAGCTGAGTGCGATCGAATGGCTACCTCATTCCGACCCGGGGCCTGTGATCTTTGGGGGGGGCTCTGGCTGCGAGGCAAGCGCGGATCTGGTTGAAGCTCGCGAGACGCCAACAGCGGCAGCCTGCCTCCCAAGAAATCTGGATTGCCGACGGCGATGCGTGAAGCGAAAGGGAAGAGAAAAAAACGAAAGGGGCGGCTTGAAAGACGAAGACGTTGTTTTGCGAGAATCGGGGGTTGCACACTTTCAGTGGACTTTGGGGCGGCGACAGGGCCAACCTTACCTTGGGGCTGCTAGCAGCAATGGCCCGTACCAGTAGCAGCACCTACTGCCAGTAGGCCTAGGAACGCTCGTGCTACTATCGCACTAGCAACAGTGCTACGAAGGTCGGTCAGGTCCACTGGGGGCCCAGGGTCGCGGTGGCCACTTAGCGGTTAGAGCTTGGACGGGCAACCAGAGGAGCAGTGTGGGTGGGGAGGTTCCGGTACCTCGTGATGTGGAGCTCGCGTGAAGCCTTTGTGTGGAGGGAAGGCTGCACGGCGAGGGGAAGAAGCAGGCAATGCAAGTACCGGTACAAAGAGGCGGCTGCTTTCGCCAGATTCATTCCAGTGAATGTACCTACGAGGTAGCGCTGTTGCTCGCCCAGAAGCCCGCAATAGGCCTACATCACTGTATCTTTTAACCGTTCCAGCTTTTAGTTGTACTTTGGGGTGGCGGCTACTAATTACATTTGGTGTTTTACGGGTAATTACTCCAGATCCATACCAGATACTACATACTAGGACATGTCATGCTTCAGCATCAAACTCCATTTTATAAAATGAGGAGCATGAAACGAATTTCTGTCAATTTCAGCTGCCGTCCCATTTTATTCCACGATCTGTTTTACCTCGATTTCCCTTGTTCAATCATTAATTAGCCCCCCCCCCCCGCGCCAATTTATCATTTCGGGGAAAAAGAGCAGACGCACACATTGCGGGAGATGAGAAACTATTCGACAAGGTTACTTTTATCTTTCAATATTTACGCTTTTGTTGGGGGATTTTTTGATTTTGATTTTTGGCTTTCTTTCCATTTTGGATTTTATGAATTGTGAAAGCGGGTACTTCCTCAATCGGCGTCTACCTTGCTTAAGCGCCCACCTCGTTGTCCAAATCGAGTTCGAATGTCTCCGCGTATACGAAGTAAGAAAGTCACGAACCCATGACGATGTGGTTATCGGTGGCGATGAAAAAGGAGAATGCTGGGCATTTTCCTAACCGTTGTCTTTTCGCTTTATCTCGCCTATCATTTGCCATCTCCACACCCCAACCCCTCCATCTAATGGTGTATCGTATTACAGAGCATCATCAAAATGAGGTGAAACACTTTATTGGAAGGCTATGAAAAGCGAAAGGGAAATGAAGAATTTCTTTATAAAAAAATTTACAAGCTTGTGTCTTAGTAGCCTTTCTCTGCACCTGCTCGGTTGTATGTCATCCACATCATCACGCGCAGGTCATGCGGTTCATCGCCATCGTCCGTTATTTGTCGGGTACTCAAATATGGCGTACATTCGTCTGGCCGACTCAAGTGCGTCCACGTATTACATTCGAGGCAGCCGACTTTTGAGGGCTTCGCTTATTCCTATCCATACATGATGCTAACGATGCTAATGCTACCCACAGGGTGCTTGTTTTCTACTGCCGCGAGCAGCACTAGCATTTACTACAAGTATGTACTTTGTGCGTTGCTGATGCCGTTGCTGCAGCTGCCGCTGCATGGATCAGCTCTAGATGTTTGTTGATGTGCCGTGTCCCGTTTAGGAAATGCCCTTTGGTCGCCGGACCTCCGATTTTTGAGAGCAAGTTATTCATGTTCGACTCCGTTTGCTAACGCGCCAATGAGATGTCTTTTGAGCTCGCAGAGTGGTGCCATGATTGGCTGCAGGGCGTCAGATCTTGCAGGCGCATAGAGTGGTGCAGGCTGTGGTGCTCCGTTCCTAGTACGGAAGCTCTCATGTTGTGGTTCCCTCGTCCTCCATGCATCTCCATTGTTGGGTATTACTTGGGCGCCTTATGGGCCTCATTGGGTTGCGATTTGTCGTTTTGTTCGTTTTGTTGGAGAGGCTAAAGGCCCAGGGCGTCGATTTGCTGTGAATTGATACCCGCCTACCTTGATAACGCTGCTTGGTGTTGTTCATCACAAACGGTGCAGGTTAGCCATCGTGACTCTACCTGGTATACAGACAGACAATGGCATGTACTTTGGATTTCATACAGAGTGCGGAGAACAGGCATGGGAATATGATCAGATCCCAAGGCTGGACTGCTGCTCCATAAGCATCCACTAAGCTGTCAAATCTCTTCTGCACCGTTGTGTCATCGGTCCGCCACGTATCGTTGCGATGGAGCCATGGCAACGGTCGACTTTTATCCACCGGGTCTAAACCGTCGTCGTGCATATAGCTCTTTGCGGTGAGAGTAGATTTGCCTTAGGCCTGCCAACTTGCCTGGGTCAGCTCCATAAAATATTACAGGGTGGACATGTCATTACTCGTTGCAGCTATCTTTAGGGTTTCAATGTCACTGGTGCTTTTTTTGTCCATGCATCTCATCACCAGAAATCCCAACTCCACGGCTAAATCTTTCATTCGTCTTGAAGCCATTGCAAACTATGGAGAGCTATTGAGGCAACGCTGGATATTCAATTGGAGATATTCAGGCTACCATCTGGGCAAGCTGTCAAGCCTCTTTTTAGCGGCCGCTGGCTAGCGCTTTTCGCGTTCCCCAGAATGGATAGCTGATGAATCGATATCTTGGGCTTGGGTTGGTGTGTGTGTCCTGAGAGTGTGTCTGTGTGTCCGTGTGTGTGGCGCCGCTACGCCACAAGTGAGATCATCGCCTGCCGGTTCGCGTCACATGCTAAGCTTAAGCTCAACCTCTCGTGTTGTCACTATTGCTATCGCCAATACATGCTCGATACCCTGTATCTTCCAACGACATGAGAGCGTGTTGAAAGTAGCGGCGCTGGCTAGCTCATCACACGCCATGGATGATTTCGCGGCAGAATTACTAGCAGGCGGTCGCGATGAGTCGCCAGAGCGGCCGCCTGAGCGAAAGGCACCTTCGGAACTAGATCCATCGACGGCGTCGCCCCAGCGATCTGGTTTGCGGAGCGGCCTTGCAGCCCTCCGAGAGAAGGCGAATATCCAAGATCGCTTGGTAGAGAAGTCTGTATAACCGAAATAAAAAATGAACAACAGGAAGACGCCATACTAATGATGTATGGATAGGTTACTTCAACAGGTCATCCCTGCCGAAGACCGCAATGGTCCTGAGATCACCATATCGGCCGACGACGCGGCATTCCCGCAGCGGCCTGGCTTCAACCTCACCACCATGTCCAACAATTTTCGTCGATTTAACGCCCGAATAGGCGTCGTTTTCATGTTTCAGGCTCGAATGACCCGCATCATGTGCTGGCGCAAACCTTCGCACACGTTGTCTCTACTCGCCACTTACACTTTTGTTTGTCTCGACCCATATCTCCTCTGCGTTCTACCCATCGTTGGGATCCTCCTGGGCGCATTCATACCGGGATTCCTGGCACGACATCCGGCGCCGCCAAAGGGCACTCTATCTAGTGAGCAGAGCATGGGGTATTCGCCAAAGGGACCCCCTCTGGCGCCGGCGGCGACGGTACGCCCAGCAAAGGAGCTGAGCAAGGACTTCTTCCGAAATATGGGCGACTTGCAGAACTGCATGGAAGATTTTACTCAGGGACACGACATGGTAGTAGCGTTGCTAGTACCCATTAGCAATTTCAGCAACGAGGCGCTATCCTCGGCCGTGTTCCTTTTCCTCTTCGCCGGGGGCGTCTTCATGACCATCGCGGCGCACGTCATTCCTTGGAGATTCGTCTTCCTCGTAGGTGGATGGGCCGCCATCGGCTCAGGACACCCTGCCGTCTCTCGCCTGCTGGCGGAGACTCGCGAAGAGCACATCCAGCCAAGAGAAGAGAAAGCGAAAACCTGGATGGATCACTGGATCGCTACCGACGTCATCCTCGACTCGGCCCCCGAGACCCGTGAGGTGGAAATCTTTGAACTGCAGAAGGCGTCTGGGGCGGGCGAGTGGGAGGCCTGGCTCTTCTGCCCGTCGCCCTACGACCCTTTGTCGCAGCCTCGCATCGCTGGCGAGCGGCCACGTGGCACGCGCTTCTTCGAGGATGTGATGCCGCCGGAAGGATGGGAATGGAGCGAAAAGAAGTGGGCTTTGGATCTATGGAGCAGGGACTGGGTCGAGGAGCGCATCATCACGGGAGTGGAAGTCGAGACGGAAGGGGAGCGGTGGGTGTACGACATTTACAATGAGCGTGAGGAGCGCACCGGCGTGGTCGACCAGCCCGAGAAGGGGAGCTTTAGGGGTATATCGATGCCACATATGAGCTGGGAGGAGGGCGAGGATGGCACGGGCAAGAAGGGGGAATGGAGAAGGAGGCGGTGGGTGAGGCTGGTGAAGAGAAAGGTATCTGCGGCTGTGTCGGGATCATGACGCCATATTTGCACGAACGATGGTTGCATTTTCTGCTTCTGTTTCATTGTTTCATTGTTTATTGAGTTCAAAAGATCAACATGATATTTAAGCTGGCGTTTAGGGGGTTCGCAAAAGGAGCGCTGGAGAACCAGCATCGGGGTTGTATGACAGTACGTATATTTGCTGCGTGTGTGATGTTATCATGCAGGCTAACGCTGCCGTTTGCTGCCGCTTACTGCCACTGACTGGTCCGCATTTCCCAGCCCATACTACGAACTATATAATACTGTAGAGACAAAATAAAAAATAAAAAAATAAAGATAAAATAGAGAAAAATCATAACCGTGATAGTGGCGTTTCGCTTTGGTACCGATGCAATATAAGTTGTTCCCTGGAATCATTACGTGTATCATTAAGCCTCCCTCCGCGCTCTCACTCATACCAAAATGATGAGGCCATACCGATTCTCATTGCAATATGACCATCTTATCCAGAATCTTGTAGATGCCAGCAGCCTTGCCGGACCCGGCGTCAAGCTCCTCAACAATCTTGCGCGCTCTTTCTATGAGGGTCTCGACTACTTGGCGGGTATAGTCGAAACTGCCCTTGGATTCCATGAAGGAGACAGCGTAGCGCTTAACCTGCTCATCCGTGGTCTTTTGCTTGAGTATGCTGATCAGCTGGAGGTCGACGGGATCGGCGCGGATGCTGTGGATGACGGGGAAGGAGAATTTGCCTTCCGTCAGATCTTCACACATGCCCTTGTTGTGGCTATACTCGCTTGAAGAGAGGTTCATGTAGTCGTCACGGATCTGGAAGATGAGGCCGATGATGTTGATGAGAGGCACGCAGTCGGTGGCGGTGCTCGATTCTGCTTGCATCAATTTGATGCCGAGGCGGAACAGACCGCCAGTCTTGTTCCCCACCATCTCGAGATAGTCATCCTCCGTGGGGCACGTGAGAGTGTCTCTCCAGAATAGGTCCATGCCTTGGCCGCGATGTAGGTTTAGGAGCTCCTCAGCAAAGAGCGGGATAACACTCTGATTGCCAAGCTTGAGGAGCTCTTGCAAGGCAGCAAAGTATATGTAGTTGGCGGAGTTGATCGTCTGGGCCACGCCAAAGATGTTATGGGCGACAGGGAAGCCGCGGCGGAGCTCGGATGAATCTTGGACGTCGTCAACGAGGAGGGATGCTTCGTGGAGCATGCCTACAACTTTGGTGATTATTTCGAGACTCGCGTGGGGAACGTCGAGGAAGGCGTTGAATGAGGAGATGAGCTGGGCACGGAAGTCTTTGCCCGGGTGGCTGACGACATAATCAAATGGACCGCGTACGATGCGCTCCTTATCGTCATTCCATGTCCCCCGACGCCTGAAGTCAAAGTCTTCGTCGACGAACCGCGAGGCGTCAGGGGGCGGTGCCGGGTTGCTTTGGTGCTGCATGCTAAGCACACCGCGATTGACCCTCTTGCTGCTTCTTCGTGGCGGTGGTTCAGGGTGTAAGGGTCGCTTTCCCAGATGTCCTGGGAGCTTCCCTGGCTCGGATCGTGCTCCTAGCCACTCTGCCTCGCTTTCGAATCCGATTAGGGGAGCAGAGCCGGCTGCGGAAGATTGAAGAGGCGAGATGGACGAGCCGAGGGCGTTGGCAAAAGCAAAATCCTTGCGCTGGGTTTGGGAGTGCAGGCCGTTGCTGGAAGTCCTCGGAGGGATGACGTTGGGAGAGACGTGGACGTCGGCTTGCATCTTTGCTGCCAAGAGAGACGATTTGTGGCTGAAGCTCTGTCTGTCAGTACACGTGAAGTGGCGTCGCAGCTAAGGTGTGGTGGGTGTCGCGGGGTGGTTTGAAACAGCGCAGCCCAAATACAGCGTTACATGCCATCTAATATATTCCGTACCGTCCGTGATATATGCCGTCGAAGCTGCACAGAGGTGGGGATGCAGCTGGAAGAGGGGCATGGAGTCAGTAGAACTGCATCTCGGCTGCTCTTCTATTCGACGACGCCGTGCATCGGATCAGGATGCCCAATTGGATTTCTCATGCAGTGTTTAACCTCAAGAAGCAAGACTGCCTGCGTGTTTGACCCTCTTAATGCGTCGCATGACGGTCTATTGACCGGCCCTTGTGACTTGGTGATAGGTTGACCGAGTCTCGCTGCCTGCACTAAACCTTGTGTTTTATGTTGCTGGCTGAACAGCCACGTAACGACGATAAGGATGACGACGAAATCGAATGATTTCCAGCTTGTTGAGCCGCCGATGGGTTCGCCCGAGCATATGGATATCAACCTGAACTTCGTGGTGGAGTTGCGCTGCATTGCCGTGTTATGGGGGAACGGCTCTTGCTGTCGAAACACATCTCAAGACGCCGGCCTAGGTAACCGAGATAATTCTAGCACGCCAAAGTATGGTCGATTGACGATTCGCGTTCACTTCGATGCCTTCTCTGATCCAGTCTCTGTGAGTAATCTGTGAGTTATCCACTCTTTCATCAGTAGAGTTGTTGCCATTGCTGCAGACAACTTTCGACAGGGGGGAAAATCAAGACCGGAAGCGAAGGGTTGGAGATGCATACAGCTTATGAGATCCCCGGGTTCAAAGCAAGCTTCGGACCGCTAATGTGCTGTCAGCTGTCTTTTTTGGTTAGTAGCAGCGGCCTAGGATCTATTATGCGGTTGGTCATGCTTTGGATGAAGAAAAAAAGGGCCAAACGAGTCTTGGTTGGTAGATGTTGGTAGATGCCACTCAGTGGGTTGATGTCATCATTGCCGTACCTACGGAGTGCCTCGGATATGTAAATAAATGAATTGGTATTAAATATCCTAGTCGCCAATGTCAGTCTAATCTCCAGCCGCGGGGTGAGCCTCTTGACATCGAATGTCGAACCATGCCGGGTCCAGGGATCAACATCGCCCGTCCAATCGTTAAATGGCTTGCAGCGCCCATGCTGCAAGCACTGTGATTTCAGGGTCTGACCAGGCTCTCTCGGCGGTCCCGCGAAGCGCTAGGCTACCTGTACCAGGGAATATTACAGTGGATCTACTACTATATAGCCACTAAATCACTGTCACCCCGCCTACAATTTACAATTTAGGGCCTACGGGTGCCAAGCGCCCACTGCTCCCTCTCACGGTTGCCGGGGAAATGGCGACCGGCAACACTTGATACCAAAACCGGCCGTCTGGAACCTCCCGGCAGTCACTTTGTCATTGCCGCAGAGCGCATTTCTCACCCACTCTCCCTGATCTTCTTTACTTTTCTCTCTTTTCGATGTTTGTTTGGTCGCCAATCGCCGTTTGATACCCCTCCAATGCTTTATTTCTTTGTTCTCGTCTTGTATTAACATCTTTGCACACGCCCTGGCTCTCACTTTGCCAGCAGCATTTTTTCCCAACTCATAACCTTCGTTTTCTTCTAACAAGCTTCATCCCACCTTACCCGCCCACTAAACAAAGAAAACAAAAGGGCTATTTTTTTCTTTTCTTCACCAAAAATTCTTTAGATTGTTGTTGTTGTTACTTCTTACCGCAGGAGATTAATCTCTTAACCAAATAGTTTACCCGCCGCTACCAATTACCGAGATACCCCAAAACCCGCCCCCAATGGAAGCTCTCTTGTCACTCGCTTTCGATAACCTCTCCTCTTACGATGGACCTAAAATTCGCAAGGGCTTGCGCCAGGTGGAGGGCCTAATGGCACAAATTTGCCTGTCCAACAGCTCTTCAGGTCGAGGACGGTCTACCTCCATATCTTCGGCTGCGCCTGACGACTACGAAGATGCCTCCGGCACTGCCCCTCGCAAAGATCTCGCCCAGCTCACCCAAGATCCGGCGTTTCGAGAGTTTTTCAAGCTGCAGGAGGGATTCGAGTGGAACGTTGCTGCGCGATTGATTAGCACGCTAGATAGACTTATGGCCAAGGGTAGCGATGGCCAGAATGATTTGCTCATTCTAAGTGCGCTGGATCTTATTCAAGGCGTCACACTGCTGCACCCTCCTAGCAAATCTCTGTTTGCGCGAGAGCAGAATATGAATGTAAGGTGTAACCCCGACAACCACCATGGTGAACATTCAAGCTTACTCTTTTGGCCAGCTTTTATTAGATCTTCTCGAACCATACAACTGCCCGGCGATTCAGTCTGCCACCCTCCTAACTCTCGTCGTCGCCCTCATCGACACCCCCAACAACACACGCACCTTCGAAGGACTTGACGGTCTCCTTACCGTTACATCTCTCTTCAAATCTCGATCCACCTCTCGTGAGGTCAAGCTAAAGCTCGTCGAGTTCCTCTACTTTTACCTCATGCCCGAAACACCCTCCGTTCCCCGCGCTGATCAGCGAGAGTCTGTGTTCCAGCGCAGCCCTTCGAAGCTTGCTGGCGCATTTCACGCCGACGGTAGAAACGGACGCAAGCGCGCCAACAGCAATGGGGTTACAACGTTGACCACAGCGGAGAAACAGCAACTTCTGAGTCGCCACCTTAGTAGTGTGGAAGACTTGGTCAAGGACCTGAGAAATTGTGCGCCTTTCGGCGGCATTGTATGCTGAGCTGGTACTGGCATTCCAAAGTAACGGATGGGTAGCGAGAACCTTGAAGTCTTTTTCTTTTCTTCATCGATCACCCATCGAAGATTCAAACCAATTTCTTCTAATTTCAACACATCATTTTCTGGACTCTCTTTTTCTTCCCCCGAGCTAGCCTCTCTATTGGGTGTGGGGTTTGCGGCGTTTGGCGGAATCTGCAGTCACTTACATCAAACGGCTGCAAGTATGAAAGCACAAAACATGCAAGGATTTATTTGGTTTCCCTCTTTTGCTGGAAGGGACTTTTTCAAGATATGAATTTGGACGGTATCGTGTACTATCAGGCTAGGCGTTGACTCAATAGACGGGCATTTAAGCTTCTAAAACAATTCCTTTCCCCCTTGACCTAAAATCAGTTGACTAGACTCCCCTCAGCCATTATGGCTGACTTATTTTTGAAATTCGATGTGAGTCCTGTAGTTGTGGACTGGGCTCGGGGCTGGCTGGTGAGGGCAACGGCCAGTTCCCTTCTGTCCCACCCAACTCAAAGCGACCATCTATCGTCTCTGGAGTTCGAAGACCCGTTAAAGCTATACTGTTAATGTCGGATTTTGGTGACACAATTTCTGAGCCGGCTATTTCTGAGCGCTCCTCCGTCCCAATTTCGACGGGATCTGGGGCCGACGATGGGGACCTTATCGTCCCTGCGTCGGTCACAGCCCCCGAGGGAGTGACCGACGACACCATTGTCCAACGATTTCGCCAGGTTTGAGGCGACGTCGGCGCAGCACCCATAGCAGGATCGCCTGGGGTCACGGCATCTATGTGTCCGTCTCCGGACGGTGGATAAGCGCCATTGTATACGCGTGCTGCCGTCGCCGCTCTCCGTCTTCTCATGTAAAACCATGCGGCTGCCGCGACGATGAGTCCGCCTCCAACCACAGCTCCGACAGCAATGCCCGCCTCCGCTCCGGGAGAAAGTCCTCCTCCGCCTCCTCCAGAAGATGAGCCGCTGCCGCTGTCTGAGATGAGGGTGCTGGTAGGCCCGCCGGTAGTAGTGGAGCAGTATGCCGACCCGCTGAACGAAGTGCACGCCTCTCCGTTATTGCAGCACCCGTTGCCGTCGGAGCATCTAAACTGGCTCGTTGTGCAGCCGTCTGCTGCGGGAGTCAGACCTGGAGGGGGCTGTGCCTTTTCAAAGACACACTGCCCGTCTACTTGACAATCGGAGTTGAATGAGCAGCACTTGCCGCCAAGGGTCTTTGGGCAGAGGTACTGGCTCGTTTGAGGACAGGCGAGTCCGCAGCATCCTGTGATGGTAGATTTGCTTGTTATCGTGGATGGTTTCGCGGAAGTTTTTGAGGCCGAGGAAGTCCTAGTGAGGGTGAGAGTCGTCACGACGGTGCAGCGGACGGCAGTGGGAGGGCATGGGTTATCGGAGGCGCAAAGTGAGCCGATTTCGCAGCATTTCGGCTCGTTGGAGGTGTTGATGTAGCAGTAGCTGTTGTTGTCGCAGCAGGCATCGCCGTGGCCAATATCGAGGCCTGATGGGCGGATTTTCAGATTAGCAATGAACAGCGCGCGCGCGAGAGAGAGAGATAATATGTGTGTGTGTAAGAGATGGTGATATCAATCGCGCAACTGGAGGAAGAGGTGAGGGGTTGTCGTCGTCTTACAGCTGTGCTTGTTGTCGCCGCAGCTTCCGTCGCGCTTGAACAGCGGATGCGATCTATCGATGAAATATCGCGGCGTCAAGCCTTCTGGTACAATTGCTTGAGCAGCGTATCTATTCTGGGCGGCACTGGCGATGGCTAGGCCAGAGAGCGAGAGCACGTGGAGGAGCCTCATCTTTAGTCGTGGTTGGGCTGCGACAATTGCATCCTTTTCCTTTCCCTTATTCAAGGCCGCCCGGATCCCACTGAAGCTCTGAACGGTATGGAACGGAACATGAACAAGAAGAAAGAAGTGAAAGCAGAGAGGAGGGAGATGAAAAATCTCACCTCACCAATTCTATCACAGCCTCGTGTCTCGTTGTGCAAGGATTGACTGGCGACAGCAATGAACTAACAGACCCCGATTGCCCCATTAACCCCAGCTCATCCCTGCAACATGCGACCCCATCCGGGCTCTACATCCTCATCTAGAAAGGCACCATTTTAAAAATAAGTGGCATCTCATCCGCTGCTGTCCAACTGTCTAAATAAAGAGCTCAACAGGGCTGTACTGGCGCCACATGGCCACCGAGCACACACCGTAATCTGTACGTGGATGTGGAATTGGATGCGGTGTACTCCGTATGGTATAGTAATCCTCAGTAATCCTCAGCGACTGAGCTGGCCTATTCGCTTTGCTTTCGGTTAAATTGTGCGCCGACATTTCGTTACTGAATGAGCGGGATTCGGTCTTTTTCTCTACGACGGACCTGAGTGTGTGGGCGGTGTCTTGCTGTTGGGCAAATCGACAAACGGCTGGCGAGTGGATGCGTCGGGAGCTTGTGGATGCGACTTCATTTATTGTGCATGAACGGGCGTCCGTTTTGTCCGCCCCTGCTCCGAAGGAGCCCTTGGTTGTGCTCACGAGACGATGGGGTTGTCAAATGGGAGAATTCCCGCTGATTACTTCTGCAAGACTAATATGTTGACGGTCCCTAGGTGTATTTGGGAATAGGTGCGCTGTAGGTGTTAGGCGACTTCAGAGCAAGTGCTTACACGTGCAAGTCACGAGTGTCCACGCAAAAGTACATGAATCAGGAACTAAGCAGTCCTCAACATCAAAAGTGCATTGTTACTAATATCTACTAGGAAATACGGTAATAGAAAGCTTACCCATCATGACTACTAGAGGTAATCTTATCATACAACATCCGAGAGCCTCATACATGTGAAAGCGCAATAAATTCAACCTGGTATAATCCCATTTTACCAACACGGGGTCCTCCTTTTTTGATTTTGCCATTGGCGGTCATTTCTCTCTTCAGTTCTCTTTCGAGACGCCTCTGTCAGCGCAAAACTTGGTAACCTCCTTCCGCAGGGTGTCTCTCTGCCGCAGTGATGCCTCCATGATATCCTCTGCAACAGTGCCCAGGCCTTTCTGGTGCTTGACCTTGGTCCGATCATACACGTCTACCATCTCTGCCAACACTGCCTCCAGCTGGTTGGGGAGCCAAGTGACGATGGGGCTGCCGCCAGTGGCGGTTGGGTGAGATGTCTGCTTCAGGATGTACTCCCTGGCGAAACACCAGTGGCGCCAACGGAAATCTCGCACTTCGTTGAGAACCTGGATCCACAGACTGCAAGATTGGCGGAGGAGATCCTTCTGCTCGTCCGAGGTGGCCTCGCCCTTGTAGCCTAAGGCATAGGTCTTGAGGTCCAGATCCAGAGAGCGGCCCTTGACATATTGCAAGAAGGTCTTGTGGTTGCTGGGACGATACTCACGGAAATCGGTCAGGATAGACGTCAGAGGAGTGTCGGGCATGGGAAGCTGGAGGAAGTTGTCCATGAGGGGCACCATAGAGTCGTTGGCACCAGACTCGCCTCGGAATGACATGGGCTTGTTGTCGTAGAGGCCTTCATAAATGACACCATTGGGGAACATGGATTGACCAGTGATACCGAAGATGAAAGTGCGGAAGCTGGTGTAGTCTCTGGGCTTGGACTTGCCCCACATGGTCTCCATGACAGCGTTGATCTTCTTCATCGCGGTGACGATATCAGAGAGACCTTCGTTGAAAGATTTGCGCACCTCAACAGCGTCGATGCCGGAGGATGACTTGGATGCTTCTTCTAGGCAGCGAACAGTGGCCTCAACTAGAGGGCCAGAGTTCTTGACCATGTCAATGTGGACAAGGACGAAGCCGGCCTCGGAAGAAGTTGGGTCAAGACCATGTTCAAAGGCACGAATGAGGCGGATGTTATCATACTCCAAGCCCTTTGATGGTTCTTCAAGACGGTAGTTGTAGAGGGCATAAGAACCAGCGTACTCCATAAAGGGCATAAAGCCAGTGCTGTGCAAAGATGTTAGCACATTTGAACATTTCAACGCATGTGGTTCCGTGTATGTTGAGAAAGTATGTGTTATAATGGCAATGACTTACAGCTCAGCACATCGGGCAATAGGACGAGCAATGTTCTTAGGAAGAGTCGAACGTCCTAAGCCATAGCCCTCACCCTTGAGGAAGCGCTCGTGGCAAGGCTCGAGAAGATATGCAGAAGCAAGGAAAGAGTAGTCCCGGTACAAAGCATTCATCAGAGGGAGGTTGCCCTTGTACAAGTCCATCGCATCAGTTAGGTCAGGGAAGTTGGTGTCAACCTCTTCACCAAGCTTGCTGTGGGCAAGAAGACCGGGCTCGCCAGACAGAGTCTTGACGGGCATGCGCTGGAGGATGGACTCTAGCGCATCGAACTCCTTGGGTAGAGTGACAATGGGGTCTGCACGGGGGAGGAAGCCTCTGGTGGTGGACACCAAGAAGGCAGGGAGGGTGTTGTCATCAGGACGGGCATCTGTGAGGACCTCGAAGGGAGGTATGCTGGTACCGATTGAACCCATTGTGAAAATGGAGAATGTGTTGGTATCAAGAGATGATATAATATGGAAAGTGTGTAAGTGTGTAAGTGTACAAGGAACTGAAAGACTGAGAGGCGGTCTTCAGGGGCTGCGATGCCAAGGAGTGGTTGAAAGGGCAGGTGGCAAAGAAGAAACTTGCTCTGTGATGTCTGGGAGTATCGGGAGACTTTCATCACCAGTCCGGGTCCGCGCCGCCGCCTAAGTACCCGGTGGCCGGAATGGATTCCGGCCACTCGGGTGGGGATGAGGTCACGATGCACGGCAACACGGGCGGGTCGAGACCGCCCTTGTCTCCGTTAGAGGAAGGTGTCCGGAGGCTAATGCGAAGACTTCACGTAAGAGAAACAAATGGAAACCCGTTATCTATTACCCCAACACAAACAACTGAGCGAGAAAGGGGGTAGCATGACCAACAGGATGGAGTGAAGGTAAGTTATACCGTGTGCACTCGACTTATACGCATACTGTCTTGCACTGTCACTGACTTATTCCGCGAAAGCAGGCTTCTCTTTGTGGAATAATCACAATGGCATAAAATGCTTATGATGAACAACAGTTGTTATCTCTCTCTCTATCTATCAGGGGTTGGATCATGGGTGAAACCTTGACGACGATGCACTGATAAGGACCCTGCAGCATCTTGACTAGATGGTGTGCCGCCTCTGCCCGCCTATCTTGGTGTAAGACAAGCTCGCTTTTTGTGGGGGAGGGGCCGGTTTGTAGGAGGATTCGCCCCACAGGCTACCGATACTGCCCGGCCTTTTACTGGACCATTGGCCGGAATCATTCCGGCCACAGACGAGATCGGACCCGGCCCTTGTCCTCGCTGGTAAGACTGGTACAAGAAGCCTGAGCAACCACAGCACGAACCTCAGGTATCTTGAAAAGTGGACTTGTTCCGTGCAACCCCCGTGCGCCCTCCGAGGGGAGCTACAAGCGATTGAACCAGGGTTAGGGCCAGTCGGTAATTGAGTTGGAGAAACGTTGATTAATGGAAAAGTCGTGATTCGTTCGTCGAACCTCGTCCGTAGAAATGGCAAAACGTGGGTGGGAGGAAAACGGGGCATTTCCGGGTGGATAGGCTTTCCCACTGGGATCTGCCTAGTAAGCATACACTGCGGAAACAAGAAGCAGAAGAAAAATTGACTCTATACATGTAGTTAAGTATGCATAGACAAAAGGGACCGCCCCTAACGCCGGCATTTCGCCTTCCCCAAACCGCCCGACTGAATTTTGTCCTCCATAGTATCCATCTCCATCTACCCATCTTCACACAGACCAAGCAGCCCTCCTCCGGACAGTTAGAAACCCGCTCGATACAGCTGGGAGAGACGCATGATGGAAGGTCATCGAAGCATTAAAGCTGTGAGGAGTAATTGTGGGCTGCCTCGATTCTGTTTTAACATTTGCTGTTGATGACGAGCTGAAAGGCCGAACAACAGGATCATCTCTCAAGGTGGTTTTAGAAGAAATCGCGGTGGCCGTCCCATCGAATAAGGGAATCAAGGCCTTGGATTTACTTTCCTAAATCTGGGCTCGCATCAATAATTTCTGGAAATCAGCCATTTAGGACTCACTTTTGCAGGTTTGGTTGAAAATGTGGTTAACGTGACTATCCTTGTCGGTACTATAGTTACCGTCCGCGTGATGTGAGTTGTCGAGGTGACTGTTGTTGTGGACCTCTGGTCAAACAGGGTTGAAGCGTTCAAGTCGACAGAAGCTTCTTTGAACAATCCTCCAATGACAGCTGTTAATAGGCGAATAAATGTCTGAGTTCGGGCAGTAATATCATTTCGAGTAAACACTTACTCCCTGGAGTAGTCTTTGCATCTTGTCGCGTTGTTGCAACTATCTTCGCAGGCTTGATTGCTGCCAAGGCAGCTTTGGAAAATTCTATATCATCGGGATCATTAGGCGAGTATTTGGCGGGCGCGGAAGCAAAATCTAGAAAGGAATTAGCTCTGGACGACATCATATTGGAGATTTCTTGTTCGAGGGATTTGATCCTGTCGAGGATGCCCTGTAAGTGGCTCTGGGAAACTTGGATTGTGGTCCCATGGCTCTCATCTGACGCTCGTGCGGCAATCAACTTTGGTGCCTGATGAAACTGAGATGAGCCATCAGAAATTTGAGGAATGGGCTTGTGGTTTAATAGAGCAGGATGATCGTGAGATGTCTTCCCGTTGTTGTTGTTGTTGTTGTTGTTGTTGTTGTTGTTGTTGTTGTTGTTGTTGTTGTTGTTGTTGTTGTTGTGTGCGAGACTCAAGACGAGCCCGAAGAGGGGGAGATGCTCGAGAAGAACCATGGTGGTGATAATGATGATGATGATATTATTATAAAGTCACACAAATATGGAAGCAATTGTGATGGATTGACTTGGTCAATTTTCAGATTGAAAGAACTTTACGGAGTACGCCCATGATATATACGGCGACAGAGGTGGGTCGTTGTAAGGAGCAACACATTCCAGCGGCTGCGATAGCGACGAAGTCCATTGTTGCGTACTAACTGGATTCCAGTCATCTGCAAAGGGACATTACATGAAACAATGTCTCTGATGAAGCGAATTTTATGGCCAGATTTCTTCTGGATAGGAAAAAAGACAAAGCAGGAAAGTAGCCCATTAGGCACATTGTTGTTGTTGCAGCCGCGCCAGGACTTACTCCGCATGCCGAATTAAGACTGACACCGACGCCGAGAGTACCTTGCCATCAATCGAATCCTTTTACCTTTAAGATTAGCTAACTTTATAATTACTAAGATAAAAAGTGCTGGTTTACTATATCAGTCTATTTCGATGTAGAGCCTAAGGATGCCAATACTAGAAACCACATGGAGATTCTTCATCAGATAACTCCATTGATAGCATTACGTATTGTATATCAAGCAATCACAATGCGGTATTCAGTACTTGAGAATGAAGTTCCTGCCCCAAGCGAATGGTAATCTCGCAGAAGCCAGATTATATGTCGCCCGTTTTTTGTAATACACTCCGAGCCATTCAACCTATCACTCTGAATATACAAGTTCTCTAGACTGGCGTCTATTTGGGCTTGGTCATAATCAGGCTGTTGTTATTTGGCGCGAAGGCTAAATTCGCCAGTTCGATCTTACAGACCCGTATTCAGATCCCGGAATTGGTAGGCACAGGCGTAGCATCTCTTAAGAATGCCAGCTGCCATGCTAGTCCATCACAGGATAGGAACACTGAAAAGCTAATATCTTGCTTCCGTTTAAATTGACTGAGCCTAATTCGCTTGAAATCACACAGGGCTACCCATAGATTAATCTCATTTTCATCTGAGACCATCACAAAGTTGCCGCGATGCATGAACCGTCGCCTAGAAAATACTTTTCTTATTAATGATTCATCAAGGAACTCCAAAAGGAAGCATCCACTTTCCACTTCCCAAATTGCTGCACCGCGTGGTATTCCTTGATAAATTGTAAGTACTTCAACTTTAAAGAGCTATACCCAACCCTTGTTTGGACCGAGTAATATAAGAATATAGACTCATGTCGTCGCAATACAACCGATGCCGGTTGAATCGACAGAACTTACGGGGTAGCATAACATATAGCCTGAATAAACATACTATATAAAATCTCACAGTTAATATTAGGAAGAAAGAAAAGACGAGCTTTCACGAGGTGTATGGGCGCATATATGATAGCTACGAATGTCCAAATGAAACCTTGATATCCCACATCCAGATAGGTCAACGTTGTTTGAACTCCAGATAGTAGACTGAGTTGTTGTTGAATCCTGCTGATGGAACAATTGAGTGCGACTACCTTGTCGGTAGGCCCGTGCTGGCAGAGGAGACGCAGGCTATTCTACAGTATCGACAATATAATTTGAAGTCTTTTTTTTTTTTTTTTTTTTCTCACTAAAGAAAAAAATTACTCAGCCCATTATTAGATGACGTCGCCGTGTCTTGTGATTTTTATTAAGGAGAAGGGGTAAGATGTCTCCGGTAAGTTCGGCCTGTGCAAGCAGTAGAACCCAGTGGAATTGATGAAGTCATCAACACCCGCAACTACGCTTGGGATGGGGGAGGCACTTGGTACCCACTACCTTGGTAGGCGACGCTGAAGATGATCCATCCGAAATAAAGCCAAGCAGATAAAAAAAAAGAATTGGGCTGTAAAAACACTGTACGGAGGCGAATGCGAATGGGCCTCGATGGTTCAGGAATGGCGCGAGTGCTCGCTTTAAAGCCTCATAGCGCTGCGACCGTTTGTTCGCTGACTCTTGGCAAATTGAAAGTGATGGCTGTCACGAAGCCAACTTATTTGGCAATATTTTGCATCGCGGAGTGGCATGTTTTGAAGCCTGACGAGAGAAGAAAGGCACATGAATTTCCGTCGTCTTGGGAGCCCATCAATTGCCACCGAAACCGGAAACCGGAGACCTGGTTTGATTGCCAACGGGGTGCCGGCTTCGGTTAATTGGAAATTGGCTCTTGGATAAGCCCGTTTTTGGCGGCGTGGTGAGAAAGAAGTGCAAAGGATGCCCAAGCAGCCAAAAGCCCCCAAGGTCACCCGCAGCTCCCAAGGCTGTTTGAGGCACGCAAGGGAATATCTGCTAGGTATAGTAGTCTAGTATCAGGTACTCAAAGATGCCGCAAAACCTATGCCTGATGGCAGGGTAACGAGTACAAAAGGATATCCCCAGCCCTTGCTTATCTAATGCCAACCCGCCTATCAGACAGGCGCAAGCCCAACCTTCCCAAGTCCGTCGCAGGGCTAGCCAGACTAGCTCGTGATTGGCTAGTCGGATTCTGAAATAATGCGAGAGAAAAAAGCCACCGTTGGAGCTTTCCTCCAAAAAGCGCCCCTTTCGGATTGGACCGCCGTGCGCGCTAGTCCGCATCGGGGTCGACCCTAAGCGCGGCCTGAATCTTCCACCCCTCGCCCTTTGTGTTGGAGCGTCACGGTCCTGCTGGCCCATCTGCGCCAGCTACGAACAAGAAACCTCTGGGCTGCCCGATTTTTTGCGTTGTGCGCCGCCGCCCTTCTGGCCCGAAAAAAAAAATGAGGATGAGACCAAGGCCCCGAACCTTACGAGACAACACCCCAGAAAATGAAAATCCCTCCGCCTCCCGCCTCTTTTCTCCTCTCGCCTCCCCCCAAACCTCCGCCCGCGATGCACCAGCGCTCATGACATGACACTATCACCGCCGGCCTGCTAATATAGTCCAGAGTTCCAGAGTTGCCTCTCTGCTTGCTGCTCCACGCAAGGCCCCCAGACCCCCTGACCACCACGCCGGATCACCACCAGCCTTAGGTATTAGCCCATCGCCTGTGGTTCAGAGCACCACCAAAAAAACCTGCGCGGCCCTCCCGTCATCTGTCTTCTTGCTTCTTTCCATCATCACCAGCCCTCTGCCATCACCACCGTGCACCGTCAGCGTCGCTCTGCCACCGTGCCATTGCCAACGCAAAACCTTGCATCGCTGTCGGCCATTGTACTAACGTCGGGCCGCTTGAACGCCAGCACCGTTGACAGGATCAACGTTCCAACCGGCTGCTTGCTCGCTTGCTACTCTTAGAAGAAGAAAAAAAAAAAAACTTCGACCAAGACGCGATGGCTCCTCCCAAGGCAGCTGACGGTCGACGCAAATCGGCGACCAAACACGGGTTGCTCGTCACCCTCAGCTTATCGCCGGCCCTACTACGCGACATCTTCCCTTCTGTGTCTGTCAAGGAAGCATCTCAATCCCCAGAGTCAAAAATCTCCAAGGAGAACTCGGAAACCAAGGAGTCGCCGGCCAGCCCGAACGCGCTGGTTGTGTCTACATCCATCTCAAATGGTGACAATGCATCTGACTCAAATGCTGCCACTCCCGCCGCCGAAAGCACACCTGCTCCGACATCAATGGGACCTCCCGTCGAGGGAGCGAAGAAGAAGGGAGTTAAACGTTCTGCGGCTGCAGCAAATGGCACTATAGATGGGATCCCCAAACCCAGAGGCAAGCCGGGCCCAAAAAAGAAGCCTCGATTGTAAGTTCCTACATGCTATTCAACAATCTTTGACTCTTCAACCAGTGTGCTAATCAAACTGCCCCATGTAGGGAGGACGGTACTATCGACCACAGCAGTGCAGCGGCTCGCCCGAGTGCTCACAAACTTGGCCCCAAGGCCAATCAGGGAGCCATCAACGCAGGCCTTCGTGCTCTCGACCGTTCTGGCAAGCCTTGCAGAAGATGGGCCAAGGGTGGCTTCAAACTCAAGAGCTTTACTGGAGTTGCCTGGGAAATACCACGATGGACTGCTCCTCCGCGACCTAATCCTGAGTCTGGCACCGAAGACTCTGCCGCTCCTTCGGCCGAGGGAAGCAACAAAGAGAACAAAGAAAACGGAAACGAAGGCAACAGCGTTTCTAACGATAACAGCGTTACCAACAGCAACAGCGGCCCGGATGTCGAGATGCGAAGCGTGACTAGCATCCAGGCCTCATCGCCAGCACCCATTGCTGTGGCGGCAGCATCATAGTACTTCGCTTCATAGCACCTCGCTTCAAGTTTACCTTTTCATTGTCTCGCATCCCAAGATGCAAATAGTTTTCTCTTTTTTTTATTTCTTTTCCGTGCCACAGCACAGTTGGCACTGTTTGTTCCAAACCTAGAAAAAAATTTGGGCTCGGGTTCTGCATTTTGTTTCATTGGCCCCGAAGACGGTAACTCGGGTAACATGATAATAACCTGTCTTTTACAAAGCGACACTACTGTCGCTGGGCGTTGGCTGGAGGGAACGTTCTGCCGGTCCTCGAAGGATTTGCGCAAACTGGAGTATCGGGATCATTGTCGGCGTAATTGCATGTATGTAACGGTATACTCAGGGTTCAGAGTAGACAGGTTGGCATGGTTGGCCGGCCGGGGCAATACAATTCTTTTCTTTGTCGATTTTATTAGATGTAGTATTTATTTTGGCCCCAATTTCTAAGTGAACGCCAATGATGAAGGCGATGAAGGCATCTCTTGTTCTTAAAGTGATGCCCGACCGATGCAAAACATAAGCTGTGCTACAATACTGTACGTGTGCCTGGTGAATGGCCCTGCCTGTGCGATCTATTGTCTCGAATCTGAAACAGTAACGCAGCAACGTAGCCTTTCCAAGGCGATCGTGCCATTAAAGCCGGCTTGCATCATCGCAGTCAAAACCATGAGTTGACTCTGTCAATTAATTTTTCATTTCTATTTCTAAATCTGCGCTGCAGATTGCGCAGCAGTGAGAATGGCGTTCAGCTAATCTCGACTCCCTGCCAGATGACAGCTTACTGCGTGGAGGGTGAGCCATTTATCGACACTTGTTCACACTTTCTTGGCTCCAGCTCTCAATGGGGTGGCGTCGTGGCAGGTAGCAGCATGTTCCCTGGTTTCCGGTGTATTCATTACTCGTTTAGCCCCGACCGCATCTCATTTATCAGTTATACAATTTTCTGTCCCTTTTTTTTTTTCCTCCTTTAGCCACTGCCTTTACCATCCCCCACAATGCGCTGCGGCGCGGCAGTGGGTATATAAAATTAGATTTGCATGATGCAGGAGAACGCTGGCTATTTTCCGCAGCTGGGTGATGGATATTTAACCTGTAGATGAAGTCGAGGCATTGTTGCGTTGCACTGCTGAAGTCGGACACAATCGTGTGCTTCGGAGCGCTTAGTCATGGATTCTGATAAGAGGGCTATACCGGATTTGGATGGCAGTGTTAGGTAGGCGATTTGGCGGAGAAAGTTGGGTGAGCAGCTGAAAGCATTCTGTGCTGTTTGCTTGTTACGAGTATTAGGTACTATACTAAGGGTTAGGTAGCGTATTTACATCATCGCTTGGATAGGTACGTATGGTGCTTTGCAAGGCATAGAAGTGTCCGGAGCTACTCTCATCGGTTATGATCAAAGGCACCAGTATCTCATGCCTCTCAATATTATACTTAGTGGGAAAGAGCTTGAGATTCACATGCCGGCTCGGATAAGTGTCCCTGCCCCTCGATTTTTTTTTATTTGCTACTGTTTCTGTGCCAGATAGATACGTGTGGGGGATTTTACTATGCGACGTAAATCGGGAAATGGCATGCTTTGCCGCTGCAGGGTAAACGCAAAACAAGGAATAGAGCGCTTAAGTATTTATTCGGTTTGGCGGCAACACCTTTTGTCCCCGTGATAAACAGCCCAAAAACGCTGCTAAAAAGCATCTGATCAGCGGCGCCAGAAATTCGCCGCCCCCAGGCTCTGGCGCTGCTCCACCTTTTGCTCCCTACAAGACCCGTGATGGTTGAGTGATAGTGAGTAATAGTGCTAGAACCGCGCATAACAGCCCGTACTAGCATCGACGTCGCCTTTCTCCACCCGTCAATGACAACTACGACACTCGCCAGCACGACACCTCACTGCGGGCGCCCAACAGCAACGCCTGCGAGCTTGTCGACCCGGAATAGGAACATTGTCTAGGTCTTTTTCTTTGCTCTTTTTCCTTTTCTCTACAGCTGTCTTTGCCATTGCTGCTCTCCGACTCACGGCGCCAACTCGGTTCAAGGTCGCTGGTACGAGCTCGTCGGCCCGCTTCGTCGCCGTTCCCCCTCCCTCGATAACGCAGAGCTGCACGGCAACTCTACCGCATATCTGCCGACCTTACTCTCTCTCCCTCTCTCTCCCTCTCTCTTATTGCTTCTTTTTTATACTGCATATCACCTACCGATATTCTTTCATATGTGCCCACATACCGCGATCGAGCATTAAGATTCCACACCCCGCGTCATTTCATCCCTCCAGCGGCCTGTATAAGGAGACCGGACCTGGAACGAGTGGCGCGTTTGACTGGAGCTTGTTGGAAGCTTCAGTAGCTGAGCTGCTCGCTTGCCAGGCACGACCCCCCAATCCTTTTCCCCCCTCAAGCCTTATCTTGTGCTTGTCTTCCCATCTCCCTTGTCCCCGACATGTCTAGTCCGGAACCGCATGGCTCATCTGGTTTCACAGACTCGGAATCGTCTGCTGAATCTCTCGATTACCAAGAACATCAATATACGGCGACCCACGCCTCTGTCCCCCCCGGCGAGGAAGGCAGCTACAATTTCTATACGCATCCTGCCCGAACATCCTTACTAGACGCCAACGGTGATTTGCTCCTCGACCCCACGCTACGTCAGGGCCCAGCGCCGGCCGCAACCTCGACTGAGATGGATAATCTGGCAGCACACGGCGACATGGTCAACGTATGGAGGCCGACCGGCGGCAGCTTGCCATCGTTTTCTCGAGCATTCGATTTCTTTGCCCCAGATTCTCTGGGCGCCGTAGTAGACGACGACAGATTCTTTGTGCCATCGTACCTCAAGGGATCGACATACGTTCAAAAGTTGGAGGAGGCATACAATAAGAAGCTGGAAGCTCAGAAGGAAGTCAAACGGGCTAAAGGGAATGGCCAGGATATTAGCACTTCAGGTCTCGACACGACGCCACTACCTGCTGGCTCACATAGGGGAATGCTGCATACGGTCCTGGAAAGAACACCATTTGAAGACGGCGACAATCTGGCGCCTCTGCCGACGCACTGGAACACAGCAGATATGTGGACATCAATAGAGGTGATGCCAAACATGTTGGGACTCAAATTTTCAGGGCCTAAGAGTCATCACGAGCGAGACCACGAGGCTAGCGCTATTCGGGCGGACCATTTCATGCCTCCGCAGTGTGGGATATACTATTATGAAGTACACATTATTTCGGGCAAACAAGACGAGTACGTAGTAGCTCTGTTCTGGGCAACCATGCCATTCATGAGGATGCTTACTGACCGCGGAATTAGCACGACCATTGCAATTGGATTTTCAACCAGGAGCGCATCATTATCACGACCCGTGGGCTGGGAACCAGAATCCTGGGGATATCATGGCGACGACGGCCGGTGCTTCACAGGCCAAAACATTGGCAAACATTTTGGACCAGTTTTTAATACCGGCGACGTCATCGGCTGCGGAGTCAACTTTCGAGATCATACAGCATTCTTCACCAAAAATGGACATATGCTAGGTAGGTGTTCGCGAGGAATTTCTATGGCAATTTTCGTGCATAATGGCTGACAGGATGTGCAACAAAAAAGGATACGCGGTTCAGGACGTACCCAGGAGCAAGTTATATCCGTCCGTCAGCTTAAAAAAACAAGGCGAGGAAGTCCGAGTCAACTTTGGGCAGGAGCCTTTTGTCTACAATATTGACGATCTGATGAATGTACGCATAGGACCTATTGTTTCCCTTTTATTGAAATCTCGTGATGACAAAAGAGAGAGAGAGAGCACTAACATGGTTTTAACAGGAGCAACGAGAGAGCATCCAGAAAGCCATTCAGCAGACGGACACTTCACATCTTGAGCAAGGTATGAATGAGACAGATCTCATTCAAACTCTAGTGCTACAGTTCCTCCAACACGACGGCTATGTGGAGACGGCCCGGGCTTTTGCAGAGGACATGAAACTACAAAAAGAAGCCTTGAACCTAAATCCGAACGTGACAGTGGACGGCGTCAACATTAAGGACGATGAGGACGCAAATAACCGACAACGTAAGTTGGTGCTACTTAAGCTTGTATTTGAATTTATCAACTCTAACACGACGGGACCCGATTAGGAATTCGGCAAGCGATACTTGACGGAGAAATAGACCAAGCGCTCAAGTACACTAATACATATTATCCACAAGTGCTTCAAGATAACGAGCAGGTATACTTCAAACTGCGATGTCGCAAGTTCATCGAGATGGTGCGAAAGGCTGCCGAGCTGAGCATAAAATACGATGGTAAAAGGGTCAGTGATCTTGGCCAAGAGATGGACCTGGATGTGAATGGCAGCCATGGATGGGAGGACAACATGGAGACAGACGGTGGAGACCATGGAGCGGAGCTGACCAAGTTGGAAAATAAGATGCTGAAATACGGCCAGTCTCTGCAGAGCGAATATGCTAGTGATCCCAGGAAGGAGATTGGCAAGGCGTTGAACGAGATTTGGGCGTTGGTGGCATATAAGAACCCTCTTAAAGAGCCGCAAGTTAGCCATCTGCTGGATGAAAAGGGGCGTGTGACAGTTGCCGAGGAACTAAATTCCGCCATTCTATGTGAGTTTGGACTTGCTTCCCCCCTTTTTTTTTCCTTGATTGAATCGGCCATTCTTTCTTTTGCTTTCAAAACATCTCGCTAACAAGATGAAATTTCAGCATCACTCGGAAAGTCATCACGAGCATCACTAGAAACGCTATATGCGCAAACCAGCGTACTGCTGGAAGACTTGCGAAAGGATGGCGGCCCAGGTGCGTTTGTATCGCTACAGGATGTGGTAGATAGCATTCAGCAGTTCCCACAGGCGTGAAGAAACGGCACTATCGCTGTTCCCGCTGGGTTGTACATGGTCACGGCAATTTCGGCCCCTCTCACTTTTTCTATTTCCTCTCTTGTGGCTTTTTCATATCTTGGAGTTTTGGCGCTGGGATGGCGCCTCTTTTTTCTTCTTCTTTGGCGCCCACCTTCTTTTCTACACATTACTTCTCTTCTCTCACTCTCTCTCTTTGTTTCCCCTTCTTGGGATATTTTAGGCGTTTAGATTTAATATGGGAACCGGCGGTAAGCGGACGCAGTGCGTTCAAATTCAAATTCAGATATTAAGCACGGGGTCAAACTAATGGCTACCCGTGGTTTTACCTTTTCTTTTCAGGGGTGTGTAAGAGACTTTGGTTTTTTGTATTGAGATGAACGTGATGGGCTACTGCACGGCTATACTTGTTATTTTATGTAAGGGGGTAGGCAGGCTGGGTTGTCCATTCGGTTAAAGGGCATGTGCGTCTGTGTCTGTAATGATATAGAGCCAAGGTATTTTTGCAAGGGGAAATACGAAGTGTCTAACTGAATAGACATCTACTGAGTCTGTGAAATGTGCTGCTAAGAGTTAAGATTTTTTATCTTCTTTATGTTCCTTTATTTTACTACTTTTTCTCTTACAATTTTTTTTTTTTTTATTGATGACATCTATCATCCCATTACGGAGTATAGTGTTCTAATCGAGTCTATTTCTCCCCCCGTGTTTCCGGCCAACACCTCTCATACAACCTTCTCCTGTGTTCCACCAAATTGCCAAACTTCGTCAAGCACCTCGCCAGTGAACTATCATCCGCCCAGCCAAACCCTTCGTCCAGGATCAAATACGTGTAGGCAAAGACCTCGGCGTCGAACAGGCCTGGTTCGGAGCGGCCGAAGAACCACTCATCGGCAGAGAGTAGAGCGGAGAGCGAGCGCAGAGCGTCGGTGGCGTCGGAGAGGAGCTGTAGGGGGGAGATGACCGCGGTGCGGGTGGTTTTGAGGATCTCGGCGGTGGCGGCGTTGCGGAGGGTGTGGAGGGAGGGGAGTTGGAGGACTGGTGAGGGGGGGAGGTAGAGGGTTTTGAGGAGGGTGGTGTTGAGGGGGTCGAGGTAGAGGGCGTATAACTATAGTTTATATGTTAGCTAGCTGGTTGAAAGAGAGGATGGGGGAAGGGTACATGCCCATGCGGGACGAAGGCTTTGTGATAGGAGAGCTTCGTAGGCTTCGACGCGGGAAGGAGGAGGGTCGGTGGATATCTCGTGAGAGGAATGGTCTTTGGCATAACGCTCAATCTTTCCTCCCGTGAGAGGTATTGTTGGTTTTAGACTAACAGGTGCCGGAGTAGATTTCGAATCTGATGTCGATGATGATATTGTTGGGGGAAGTAAGAAAGGTAGTGCGCCGGAGGGAGAGGCATGGTTGTTGGAAGGCACGAGATCAACTTCTACACCGGCTATGCGAAGGAAGGCCTGTAGGTGTTAGTTAGTAAAAAGTCTTGTGAGTATATATCGATATTTGCATGCCAATTTGCCATAATTGACAATTTACAACAACAGATTCCAGAGACTTACCTGCCATTTCAAGCATTGGGGATTGAAGCTCGGCCGTCCACTTCGAGCATCTTCCTCCGTCCTCGCAAAGACATACAGACACGGCCGTGACCGCGCCCTTTCGGGAGCTCGCTCGGGGAGAGATTCGGCGGGGAGGGTGGTCAAGGGGAACAGCTTGAACAGCTCGCGGACGGGGGCCGGCACGGCGAACCAGCCGGGGCGAGAATTGGGGCCGGCGACGGCGGCCATGTGGCGGAGAGAGAGAGAGAGAGAGATGGGCCGGGGGCTTAATGGTTTGCCAGATTCCGGGGTGGGGGGTAAATTGATTGTATTAGGAAAAGGGAGGGGGGTTTATTTTTGTCCGTATATATTCGGCCAATTCGATTTCCTCCTCTTCTTCTGTCTGTGAAACCGAGTTGCTGGGGGGGTGGAAAGATGTGTCCAACGAAAAAGGAAGAAAGAGGACTAGACCAGACTAGTTTCTAGAAGCCCGTGTGTGGCTCGGGAGAAATCTCGGAGTAAAAAAAAAAATTGATTGCAGTGACGTTGCGTGGAAGACGTTTGAGGAAGAGATGGTGTGGGGCAGAAATATCGGGGGGACTTGAGTGGGTCTAAGGGTCCAGTCAGCTCTTTTTGGAATCTTTTGGCTCAGTTCCTTTTTTTGGTATGTACTTTGTTCTTTTTACGTGATCCGATCGTTGAGGCGCTGATAGAGCAGAGCAGAGCAGAGCAGACTTGTTGTATATACAGAGCGTCTTTTGCCGTGGCTTCATCTGTGCACTATACATGCAAGAGTTGTCTCTTGCGCGTATTAGCCACCGCGTGTTCGTTTTAGCATCTACTAATCGGCACCGAATCTGTCAAACACGGCATCAAAATCAGGCCATGTAATCTAGTCCTAACACGCTGCAACCCACTGCATTGCAGCAGCCCATATCATGCAACGATGAAGGAGGGAAGGGGGGTTGGTTCCCCCAAGCACCAAAAACGCATGAGTCGTGTGCATGTATCGGGTGCTTTTTTTTCCTCTTTTTTTTTTCTCTCCCACTAAGCTTTGCCCTCTCGCAATCGGCCCTAGATAAAGGTGTCCAACTGTCTAATATTTCCCACCCATGGCATGCTGTCGCCTCCATCTCCGTCTCCATCTCCATCTATCAGAGTGGTTGACTCGGCAAATGTGATAATCGCGCCTCACCGCTCCTTGGCTGCACGTAGAGATAAGCCCATGACAGGTCGCCAGAGGATCAGTCTCTTGCTTATAATGTGACGAGGCTCCTAATCCGCATCTTGCTGCTTTAGGGCATGGATGATGATGGGTACGGAGTGCAGATTGCAGTGTTTGTACATACGAAGTCTTATTCTGCATTACAGTAGATCTTGCACGTCGGATAAGTGGGCTATCTGGAGCGTATGTGGGATAATATGTGGGATAATAAGAGCCGAAATATCCATCTATCGGGTTGCGTGCTATCGGTTCTCTCTATACACTGATCAAAGCGCTCAGCTAGGAGCTTCGAGCGCTTGATGCGCAGAAAAGCTTTCGAAGGGCGCTTCGTCACCGGTAACAAGCTTAGAGTAAGTCACCAGATCACCTAGCCAGGCGTGATCATTGCTTCACGGTCAGGACCAATGCCGATCCATTTTATCTGGTCAAAGTTAGTGCATAGTTCTTCGAAGCCAGTTCAAGCGAAGCCACTTTAGGCGAAGCAACCAGCTAACCTTGACTCCAACGAATTTCTCAATGTACTAAAGAGACAGTCGGTAAATAAGATCAAACCCATCCTGCAGTTAAAAATAAATGTAACTCGACATAATCCTGGGCCTCCTTGGGAAGATCATAGTATGTTCGGGCGTTGGTCGTCGGCTTCTTGACTTCGGCGTTATCTAGTATGTTTATGGGCCGCCGTATAAGAGTCAAATTCCTAATACTTTCAGCTATGCTTCAAGACCTCGGACCACAACAGCTTCCTACCTTGCCTGTGCTCTTATCTTTGTACGCAATGGCTACCTTGATTGTCTCGAAGGAATCGAGTACATCGAGCTGCATGAAGAGTCAGTTTTTCTCATCCCCTCGGAGTAGTTCTTGCAAGGCTTACCTTGGTCAAGCTCAACGACGTATAGTATAGTTAACCATGTGGCCATACTTCACAACAACGAGATCTATGAAGTCCGAGTAAGTAACAGCCAATTTTCATATTGAAGAAAACGCGAGGTGTTGACAAATCGAGCCTACACTGTTAGCTCTGCACCCAAAATTCTTTAGGGAGAGAAAGGCTTACCAGCCACAGCGACGTCTTCGGCCTGTGGATGTTCCCCAAGGCCCGACTTCTACGCATCTCGGGAGGGTGTGGAGATAATGATACTGCTGACCCACTGCAATGCTGAAAATAGAAAGACAACACTATTATTTCACTTTAATCTCGAGACGTAACCTCAACTGACCCATCCTTACGAAAATTGCCTATTTCGGACTAGTACCTAACCTCAACTGACAGTGCTTCAGACTTTAGTTATGTCCTTAAGGTTCTTGCTCAGCAATTCTGCTTGAAAGCGCTAACGGCGTTTATGCAGGAGCATGTAAGTTACGGTTATCTGCGCCTTAACACCGAGATTCAACATTAGTTAACAGCTCCAAGCGGCGGATGCAATGATTTATGAGAGTCTTGCGCCTCGTATTGTGACTGTTGTGTCTCGCAGCGCAGAGAAAAGAGAAGCATCTCTGTCTCTTCCATATAGACACAATGGCTTTCTCTGAAGCTCAAATCCCAGATCTTTCAGGAAAGATTGTAATTGTCACCGGTAAGCTACCATTACCTTGAATAGACATCAACCACTTACTCAAATCTCCCAAAAGGCGGCAACAGTGGCATCGGCAAACAAACGGTTGCTGTCCTGGCTAGTAAAGGGGCAAAGGTATACCTCGGAGCACGCACACACGACAAGTACAGCGAAGCCCTCTCCGATATCCATGCATCCCACCCGGCGACCCAACATTCCCAAGTCGAGTTCTTGAAACTGGACCTTTCTACAGCAGCCGGAGCAAAATCAGCTGCTGAAGAATTCAAATCGTAAGAAGGGGTGCTACTTCGGCAACATAATGTACTGACTATGAGGCAGGAAAGAGACGGAGCTACATCTTCTTTATAACAATGCCGGCATTATGGGAACTCCAAAAGGGAAGCTATCTGATGATGGCTATGAAATGGTATTACCTCTAACTACCTATCAATTAACCTCTAACTAACATACATGCCCGTCAGCAATGGGCCGTCAACGTCTTTGCGCTCTTTGTATTCACCTACCATCTTCTCCCCGTTCTTCAGAGCACGGCTGAGGCGAGCCCATTAGGCTCCGTCCGCATAATCAATACCGCTTCTGACGGCGCGAAACAGGCACCGAAATCAGGAATCCCTCTGGATGAACCAACTGTCGGGTCAACTGCAACTCCTTTCCAATGCTACGGCCACAGCAAGATTGGAGTTATCCTACTAACTCGCCAGCTTGCCAAGCGCTATCCTAAAATACTAAATTTAGCTCCCCATCCGGGCCCTGTGCAATCTCAGCTCACGAGGGAACTCGGCATCCCTGGTCCGATCATGTGGATCTTAAATGTAAACACTCTTAAGTCCTTTGCGCAGTCGCATTCATGATGCCCTAATACTGACATCGGCTACGGTCTTAGCGTGTTGTATTCAAGCCGGTCCAATATGGTGCGTTAACGCAACTGTTTGCGGGTACATCTCCGTCAATCGACATGGACAAGAATGGGATGTTTCTTGTTCCACTTGCGTGAGTGCCAGGACTGACTTGAGGTGTGAAGATTATAGGTTCGCTGACAGCTCGATAGTAAATTCGAAAGTAAGCTCCCGCACCAGCAGTGCTCAGATGATGAATTTGGCGATAAGGTGTGGGATTGGAACATGGAGGCGATGAAAAAAGCAGGGGCAAATTGAGAATCTTAGAGAGAACTCAGCCGTCTACCATTTTATTATATATGATTCTGTTTATTAACTTAGTAGAAGCTGGGAACCGTTATTGCACCTATGAGATGATGTATTGGTAGCTAGAGACTGCCTGACCTTGAGGCATCTGTGTGGTGGTTGCTGACTGTTGTTAGAATGCTGTTAATGTATGTAGGAGTATTGGTTGTTGGTAGACAGTTGACTGAATATATAATGCTCTTTATATTGCTTTGCGACGTTTTGTCTGCTTGAGGTAGACTAGATGCAGGTGGTGTGGGAGGCGGTATAGATAAATACTTTGCAAGGCTGCTTAAGGTTGATATTATAAGGTATGGCCTTGATTTTTGAATTGTGGTAAAGATCATGATTGCTGGTACATTTATCATCAGCCAATTTGCTAGGCAATTGAAGTACCTTTGATATAATGCATGCTAATTGGCTGCAATCCTTGCTCACTAGGTACATAGCTAGTACCTTCGCGGCTTCAAAGGGGGAAAAGAGGTACTTACTGCGTTTGGAGTACAGAGTACTCCGTACAAAGTGCGAATACAAAACACATGCAAGATACAGAGCGTCGAACCACCCCCCAAATCGGTACTAGTATCCTTTGAGCCATCGAGAAATACTTCTTGGGAGCTGAGATTTACATGTTTGAAGAAGTACTTGGATCGCCGGAGAGACGTGGGGTACTACCTAGTAGGTACTAGGTAAGTATTCATACAGTACACTTTTCATCGCCCTCTCTTAGGCCTAGAATGTATTGAGTATTGAAGAGTGAGAAAAATCAAAAGTATGCAAATACAGCGACAAGCAGTACCGTAACATCATGATCTATCATAAAAAAACCTCATGATACCAACAGTTCTACACCGAATCTTCGCATTATGCAGCGGTACATGCCGAGGCAAGCCCGGTCCCTTTTTTCCGAACCAAAAATACTGTCCCTCCCCCCATTTCCTCCCCCATAAAACGTACTCCGTGTTAGTGCTTTCGCTGTCGTCATATGTAAGAGAAATCCCCCCACAGCCGGCAAATCCAGGCTCTTCTCTCCTCAAACAGCCCACCAACACCCTCCTTCTGTTCTGCCGATAGATAAAAAGGAGTGCTTATCCGCTCTCGCTCACGTTCATCTGCTCCGGCTATCTATCTATTCCCTCAATATCTTTTTATTACTTTCCCGTCCCTCTCTCTGTCTTTTTTCTCTCTCTCTCTGGAAGAAGAAGCATTCGCAACAAGCGCATTCCAGGTTCCGGTCTACCCAGTTTGCTTGCAGCAGTCTCTCCCCCCACCATTAACTTCTCACACACACACGAGACATTCCATCTCCGGCTGAATTCGTCCAAACCCGCCCTGTTCAAAGAGCCGTCGCTTTCTATCATCCGGGGGCACTTCCGGAATCGTCATCAGTTTTTGGGGATATTCATAAAAGAAGAGGAGCGCAGATCTCCCAAATTTCTCTCCGCAACAACATCGTCGCTTCATTACTTTAAAGTCCTCGCTATCGCTTTGCACCGTTAGCCGTCGTCGACAATAGCCGCTCCGCCGTCGGCTATCCGCCTACTCCACCATTCTCACGCAACTCCCATATCAACAGCTCATCTACTCTCCCTTCGCTTCATCCGTAGCCATGGACGCTTCTTCTTCCACAAACGCTTCCTCATCCTCCGCTTCCACAAGGCCGTCTCCTGGCAGCTCAGCCGCTGTCATGGCCCCTGCCCCCGTCCAGATCAAGCCCCCTTCGACCGAGCCCTTCCTCAAGGACTTCACCCTCATCGCCGAGGCCGCCAAGCGCGCGCAGGTTGCCGTCATGGTGCGCGACTTTGAAGACTGCGGCATCTGACGGGGAGCGAACCGTCCGGCGTCTTGAGATTGTTGAACGGCCTCATGGTTGTCTGCAGATCTCTCTCGAATGAAACTCGCCGTCTCGGATCGGCTTGTTTGGCCTCTCAGTCACGGCGATAAAACGGAACGATCTATAAACTGGCTGTTTCACGCAAACAAGATCTGAATTAGATGACCATCAACCTCCCCCTTTTTTATCCTGCGATATCTTTGTCTTTATCCTTTCATATGCATCGGGAATCTGGCGTCAGAAGTTTTACACGCTCAATATTTGTGGTATCGTTTATTTGGTTAATGGGTTCTGTCAGATGGATGGGACGGTGTTGGGTCTATTTTGGAAGGGGAGGACTTGTGTACAGATACGCCTGTTATGTTGATGATTTCTTTTTCTTTTTAACTCTGTTTTCTCACACCCTTATTCTGCACATATATAGCTAGCTAGAAATACCCGTACCCTGATAATAATGAAATTGTACGAGGCTGTCGTGGACGCCTCACCTCATAAATATTCTTGCTCTTACTCTCCTCTTTCATATGTGTGATGAGAACGAGTATATGGAACCTGTAAAGTGAAATGCAAGAGTAATAATTACATTGAAATATGCGCCAACATCTCCTGTTTAAAGCTTGGCTACCAAAGATGCACCTCCATCCACCCGTATCAAAGCGCCGTTGCAAAATGCACTACATTTACCATCAATGTTAGCCCAAATGTCACCAGACTCAACTCATAAGAGTAAAAAAAGACGAAGGCAAAGAAAAAGAAAAAAGCTCACCCTGCTCGACTCGCCAAGAACAAACTGGCGCCCGCCACATCCTCCGGCGTGCCAATCCTGCGCAACGGCAGCTCACCCCGAATATGGTCTCCCGCAACCTCAAGCGTCGCCTTCATCATCTTGGTCGCAAACGGCCCGCACGCCAGTACGTTGCTGGTAATGTAACGCGGCCCCAGCTCCTTCGCCAACACGCTCGACATATGATGCAAGCCGGCCTTGCTAGCCGCGTATGCAATGTTCGACACCGTCGGCACCCGGATGCCGTCGATGCTTCCAATGTGGATCAGGCGAGCCGGGTCGTCCTGCGTGGCGACTTTCTCCAGCAGCGGCAGACACAACTGCGTCAGGGTGAAGACGCGGTGCAGGTTCAGCGTCAGGACCTTGTTCCACGCTTGGTCTGGGTATGAATCGACGTCGGCGCCCCACGCCGCGCCGGCGTTGTTGACCAGCACGTGCAGGCCCTGGGGCTCGAGCTCGGTGAGGCGCTTGACGAGATCCTGGACCTGGGCCAGATCCTGGAGATCGCCCGGCAGAGCATGCGCGGAGCCGCCGTTGCGCGCGTGGGAGGTGAGTTCGGAGGCGGCGGAGGAGCAGGCCGGAGCGTCGCGGCCGTTGAGGTAGACTTTTGCTCCGTTTTCGACGAAGCCTTGGGCGATCATGCGGCCGATGCCTTTGGCGCCTGGAGGAGGAGAAGGAGAAGGTTAGTCTATGAAAACGGAGCTCGATCGGGATTGGGGATGGGATCTATAACTTGCCTCCGGTGACGAGGACGACTTTGCCCTGCGAACACGCTGGTGAGCTGTCTGAACGGGTAGAATGTATGTAGAGTAGGACAATACCTTGACGCTGAATAGATTATTAACATCCATGATGGCGATACAAGTAGAATAACGCGCTCTGATATTCAATTGGATTGATTCCTCGCAAAAACAAGGGCAGATATGAAGGAAAAGATGCAAAAAGATGCAAAAAAAGAAATACTGCTGACGGCTATGTAAGGCGATGGATGTCATCCAAAGACGATGCCTCGGCTCACGGCCAGGGCCTGTACCGAGTAAACCACTTTTTTCACCTTCTGGCTAAACCCGCTTTGGGAACACTGGCACCCTGTCAACTCTTTTTTTTTTCCCTTTGGCAGTGTCCCACACTTGACAGTACGGGCTTAGCATTATCGATACGCGGAATGCAGCGGGCGTAACTTTTGTAACATTGAATGCTTGTCAGAATGAAAAATATGCTGACTTGTGCTGTAGCTTACACAAATGTTTCAAAATTCTCCGTACAAATTAGTAAGAGCGTGCATTTGTAGTAAATTTCATGTATATCCTCATATTCTATTACCTTCTCCAGTGAACACACATTGTCCTTTTGCTATTTCTACTTACTTGATCATAGGTAGATAACACACCTTAAATCGCATCGACTAATAAATACCATTTAAAAAGTTCCCCAGGCCCCAGAAATCCTGTCCCCCCGCCCCCCGCCACAGCTCATCTCATTCTCACCTTCAAACTAAGCTTCGCCGCCACCGCAAAAAAAAAAGGCCCCATCGTCATGTTTCGTTAACTTTAAAGACAACCGGTGGGCTTCACTCTTCGCTTCGCTCGCTTCTTTTTTTTTTTTTTTTTTTTTTAGCTCAATGTAAGCAGACATTGGAATTAATCAGCTGGCGGCTTCCCTTTGAGCTATTTGTTCATCTCATCATCGTTGTTTGTCGGACTTTGGTATTGGGAATTGTGCTTTGCCTATCCGTATGTTCGAACCGTGCCCCTCAATGATGCTATTATATTAGCCCGTCACATCTTTCAAACTCTTCCGCCCTCTCTCTCTCTCTCTCTCTTTTTCTCCAAGCACCTGGTTCTATCACACAGCTATAGCACATGCTATTCAGATCTGAGCACCGCACCTAATATCAATATCAACCACAGCTACACAAACAATGGCTTCCGCTTCCCCCACCTACAACACCCCTACCAAGCTCCGCGATGCCTTCGCCGCCAAACCCGTCTCCGCCCACAACGACACCTGGGACTCTCTCTACGCCGAGTCCTTCACCCCCTGGGACCGCGCCGGCCCGTCTCTAGCCCTCGCCGACCTCATCGCCCAACGCACCGACCTGATCCCGCCTTCGCTGGAGCGCGACCCCCGCGGCAACCCGCTCCGAGACAACGCCGGCGCCGTCGTCCGTCGCTCGGCCTTGATCCCCGGCTGTGGGGTCGGCCACGACGTGCTTCTGCTGAGCTCGCTCGGATACAACGTCGTCGGGCTGGATTACAGTCATCGTGCGCTCAATTCGGCCAAGGAGAACCAGAAGAAGACTCTGGAAGAGGGCAAATACGAGTCCGTCGAGGAGGGCGTGGAGAGCGGTCGCGTGACGTGGGTCTCTGGCGACTTCTTTGGTGATAAGTGGGAGGGTGGAGTGGGTAGCGAAGGCACGGAGAAGTTTGACCTGATATTTGATTATACGGTAAGCAAAGAGTGACTTTTGGAATTGTCTATTCGCCTCTACACGTCTTTCTATATAATATCATCTACTCCGTATATGAAGTCGTTTCTCGCAGATTAGCTAACACCAGCCTCTCCTCGCACTTCCACCAGTTCCTCTGCGCCCTCCAACCCTCCGAGCGCCCCAGATGGGCAAAGCGCATATCTCAACTGCTCGCCCCTGGTGGCCAGCTCATCTGCCTCGAATGGCCCACAGGAAAGCCTCTCTCAGAGCAAGGTCCGCCCTGGGGCGTCTGGCCCGAAGTCTACGAGGCCCTCCTCGCCCATCCCGGCGAGCCCGTCGAATACACCGACGACGGCATCGTCAAGCCGAGCGCAACTCCCAAGCAGCCTCATCCAGATGCCCTACATCGCGTGTGTCTCGTGAAACCACCCAGGACGCACAAGGCGGGCACGAGCGAGGATGGGAGTGTCAGGGACTTTATCTCTGTGTGGTCCCGGTAGTAACGGTGTTGCTGGTGCTGAGAGTTCCGTATACGTATATAGGTTAAAAAAAAAAAAAAAGGCTGCGGTAACGTCGTCGAACCCACGAAGGGAGGGAAAAGGTCTGGCTCCTGTGGGCTCCTATCTTCTCCCAAGTAAGAAAAGAAAGGAGAAGGGAGAAGCCCCGCATAATCCTGTGAAACAAACATAAACTCAAATAAAAGACCCGACATATCATCATTATCATTATCATCCTCAGTCCGCTGTAGTCGCCGTTGTTGTCGTCGCCGTCGTCGCCGCCGCCCTTCTCAAGGAGTTGTAGTGCTCTCCTAGCCCGTATCCATGTCGATAATACGCCAGCCACAGTGTCTTCACTCCCTCTCCCTCCCCTTCTCCCTCCTTGCCACTAATATTCTCCGTCCTCCCGTCCTGAATCACCTTAATCTCAACCCCGTACCGCCTCGCCACGGCCATCAACTCCAGCTGTCCGCCCCATTCCGCCGTCTCCCTCATCTTCTTTACATAGCCCTCAAAATCCTCCTTCAAAAAAGGCGCGAAGTCACCCACGTGCTCCTCCATGTACCCCGTCGCCGCCTTCCGCACCGTCTTATATGCAGGCTCCTTCTTCTCATCGTCACCACCCAGCGAGATGCCGTTGTGCGAGAGCTGATCCGCCAGCGCCGAGAACAGGCAGTGTCCGTCCGGCTGAATGTCCTTCTCGGTGAGATTGTGCGTCGCAAATGCGCTCTTCATGTATGTACTTTCGCGCGCGCGGTGGTCCGTCATGGATGAGGCTTCTTGTTCGGCGGTTAGCATGGCGGCCTCCTGCTCAGCGGCACGGCGCGCGAGGCGCTCCTTTTGTCGATTTCGCTTCTTGCCAGGCTGCTGCTGCTGCTGACTTTGTGCATCGTTGCCGCTCTCTTCGATATCCAGCTTCGCCGTGGCGTTTTCCAGCACTTCCACCCCGCTGGGCTTTGCGTTGTTCTGCGGTTGTCCATCTTGTTCTTGTTCTTGTTCTAGTTCTTCTCCCCCAGTATCCGCTTCCACTTCTCCATTCAAAGCTGCGACTTCGGAAGCCTGCTTCTCTCTTAACTGGCGTTCCAGCTCGGCGCATTCGTCATTGACACCCTTGCGCGTCTTCTTGGTTGCGTTCTTCTTCTTGCTTGTGATTCTTCCCTGCAGGTCTTTCAGTTCACGGCGGTGCCGCGCCTGCATTTGCTCTAACGTCTCGGCTTCCATGTTCTTATCTCCCTTCCTATCTCCTTCTTTTTTCTTCTCTCTTTTTTTTCTCTCTGTCTTCTCCTTTTATTTCCTCCCAGATTCTAAATTCACGGCAAACCACATAAAGATAAAGAATATTTTCAAAGAAACACTCGGAAGCTAATGTTGCGGCAAAGGTGTTGATGGCGGGGTCAAGTTCCAAGGTCCAATATCCAAGCTTTTTTTTTGGCGGGGCTAATACCGTCTGCTTGTCATCCACGGCTTGTGGGGAGAATCTAAGCAGCTCTTTAGGTAGATGTTGTAAATGGGGCAATTATAGCATATCAATTATGTTAACATCACTTTTATTATATAGAAAAATGATTTCGTTTAGTATTACGAGCATATTATACTCAATTTCTTCTATCTACTATAGCCATCCCTCAATATTTTAATGCTCCTAGAGAGTAGCGGCCCAATCCACCTATTGAAAAGGCCTTTGTCCAGCCACCCAACCATCTCCAAGTCTATCTTGCCATGTCCAGATCAAAGACGCCTCCAACAGCGTCAGATCATGGTGGAAATTGCTCCGCTTGCTCTTGTGTACACCCATTGTGTATATATTGCGGAGTCCACTCAACCCCAACACCCATCCGCGGACAAAGAAAAACAATATCGACATATATTCGAGAAAGGAAAAAAAAACCCAGCGCCGTGCACCGTAAATAAGAAGAATGATATAAACAACAAAGGAAGATCAATCAGAGAAATGGAGCGGCAATGACCGTAATTCATATCAATACAAGGCTTGAAGCAAAATGTAGGTGCGTGTGTGCTATGGAAAAAAAGGGGGGTATCCCGTCGTGGTGTTGCTTGATCCGTTGTAAGCGGATCATTGGTATATATATTTTTAAAAAAAATTGAAGGAGTGTGGTTAGTGTTTGGTATATTTCTTTGGTTTTTTTTTTCTCTTCCGACATCTCAAAAGCCACTGAAGGGATCATCTTGAAAAAAGTCTTCCTCTCCTGCTGTCTTGCTTCCACTAAAGAATTCGTCAGATCCATGGGCGCTCCTAGACAGTTGGGCTCGGCGTCGGTTCCGGCTGGTGCGTCGGCGAAGTTCTTTACTCTTCTTCCGCGCAAGCGATTGGTAATCAGCTTCTTCTTGGTATTCGTCGTACTGCTGGTATGCATGAGGGCTAATGAATGCCTCCATGCGCACAGTACCTATTGCGTCAAAGAAATTGCCTTGTTGTGATGATACCGCTGACAAGGGTGTTTGGGCTATACCCCAGCTTGCAACGGTAGATCCTTGGGAATGGTAGATATCAGAAGAGCCGGTGGTATCAATACTGGCACCGGCAGTGCTGTTTGTAGGATGGTGATTGCTCTCACTCAGGGCCGGCCCTGAGAAGCCGCGGAAAGAGAGCGGCGGGTGCACATGGCCTCCCGTGTTGCTTCGCTTGCGGCCATGATGCGTCGGAGTGTGACCTGTCCGATCATTGAAGCGAGGTATCATGGGTGGTTCGGCAGCGTCCACCGAGATTTCCCTCGCGTGGCCAGATCCGGTCACGGATTCTGCTACTCGAAAGCTGGCCACGTCGCCCATCCTCAGTGTCGGAACATCAGGAATACTGGGCATGCTCGCCAACTCTGTCTTTGGGGCAACAGCCCGACCTTTGGCTAGTCGAATGGAGTCTCGAATTCCTCCTCTCGTCAGCTTGGTAGGACGTGGTGGTTCAAAGCTCGGCAGAGGCCGCTGTTTAACTGAAAGGTGTTGCTGCGGCTGAGGAGGTATAACGTCAGGGATGGCTTGATAAGAATGAGCCAGGAACGACAAAGCCGTCAGCCAGAGATAGTGCCTCTCTGATGTAGGCGCCGTGAATTTGAGAGCTCGCTGTGGTGTGAGGATCAGGATTGATCTGTTGAAAATGGGCGCTGTAATACCCTTAGGTGGAGGATTGTCATCTTTGACATCAAGTACCGATTGGATAGCCACTGTTGATCACGTTAGCATTCAAAGAATTACATCTCAAAGGTTATACTCTTACGTTTACGGCCCGTCTTTCCCAATAAAGCACTACCAGAAGACGGCTGCTTGCTGCTCCATAGAATAGCTCTCTCATACGGCGCTATCCAAACCCACCGCTTGTGTCTGTCGTTGCTGTTTTCATCTTTATGCGCACTATCTCCAACGCCAAACGATTTCCTTCTGCGGACATACTTGAACATCCATTCTCCAACCATAGTCTGAGCAATCGCATCCACAACTCCCGGTGTTTGCGAGCTGGTTTGAGACACGGCTTCTGTATTAGCGGTCATGACAGTATTGTTGGATAGCTGATGGCGATGCCTTCTATAGCTATTGTCTTCCCGGTTACGCGGCGTGGTGATGTCATTTCGAGGCATAGGAGGGAGGCCGGGACTTTCAGGGGCTTCAGTAGAAGGCGACAATGGTGGTGTTCGGCTGCCTGTCCTGTGATGGCGTTCATGGCGCGGCAGAGTGTTTGCGGAGCGAACACGGCGAACGTTATTGGCATAATAAGTACGGCTACCACTTCGGCGATGCCAGCTAGTGCTCGATGGGGTGCTGCGCCCGTCGCTTGGAATACTAGTACTGATTGATGGCTTCCGTGAACTCGCTCGAGCTGGGATGGGAAATGGAGGCGGATTCTTAGGTTCAACAATGCTAGGGTAATTTACCATGCCAGTCTGGGCCATGGCAGCTTTACGCATAACGTTGTTGCGGCTCGATGTGCTTACGGCAGGCGCTGGCGATTTCTCGTTGGCCCTGCTCGACCGGCCGGACTTGATCTCGTTTTCTCCAACGCTATACAGGTCGCTCCTTACCGATCTTGCAGACGTCCTGCCAGACCGCTTGGAATGTTGATCCGGCGAGGTTGCCACCGTACCCCCTGAACTTCGCTTTCCCGCCCGGCTCAAGTTGGATGGAGGCCTAGGGGCCGTCAAGGCCGTTCGGTATTCGGAATCACTAAAGTCCAGTTCTCCAAATTCGTCAATCTCGTCCGAATCAGTGTAAAAGCCAGAGAAGAGGCTGCTGAAGCGACGAGGTGGTATTATCGGACCGCGTGGGTTAGACAGAAGAAGATCGTCGTTGTAGCCGTGCAAATCTTGGTCATCCATCGGGAGGCTGGTTGGGGAAGAAGGGAGTTCGGTGCTATACCGGCTGCTTTCCAAGCGTCGAGGATTTCTAGGAGGCAAATTACCAGGAAGAGGAGTGAAATTCTTGTCGGGAACAGCAACGCCCGAAGGATGAGGGGAGGTAGGCCGTGAGGTGATAGAAGAGGGCTGAAGATGTGCTGGTAGAAGAGCCAGTCTCCTGTCTGTTTGGATTGCGTCCGTTTGAGAGTATGAATCAACCGTATCCCCTTTAATAGGGATATCAACTTGGCAGCTGAAGTCCTTGAAATGTTGGGGCAACTTGGGTGAATGCGGCGACGCAGGCCGGCTGGTTGGTGGTTGGATACTAATACTCGGAATGTCCAATGGAGGTAGCGGCACAGGTGGTACCACAGGAGCAAAAACAGGAGCAGGAGCTTCGGTCTGTGTAGACGAAGTTGCCATCTTTGGCCTAGCCTTTGGCGTTTCAACTCTAACAGGAGGTGAAGACTCGGAAAGGGTGTACAGCGAATTTGGCGTCCTTGGAGGGGTTAATGGAATCTCGACCGTCTGTGACGCAGATGACACCATGCGTTGGAGCATTGCGGGTGTTTCAATTGTAAGAGGCAGACTAATCCGCTTCCTTCGTTGATTTGCTTCGATTTCGGATGAACGGGGAGGTGTCTCTATTTCTGGCTTCTTCTCAACTATTTCAGAGATAAGGGGCTCCGATTCAGCAGATTTTGCAACTTCCAACGTAGGTGAGGGTGGTGGAGAATACTGAGCTCCCGCATCGGCGTATGAGTGTTCAGAAGTGGGAGAGTACTGAATTCCTGTGTCGGTATATGTGTGTTCAGAAGCAGGAGAGAATTGGATTCCTGCATCGGTATATGAGTGTTCAGAAGCAAGAGAGTATTGAACCCCCGTATCGGTGTATAAAGGCTTAGGAGCGGGAGCGGGAGCGGGAGTGAGAGTGGGAGTGGGAGACGGAGCCGGAGGAGGAGAGCATTGAACGCCTGCATCGCTGTACGTATGCTCGGAAACAGGAGAGCACTGGACTCCAGCGTTGTTGTATGAGGGTTCGGATGCAGGCGTAGATTGAACTCCAGCGTCAGTATATGATGGCCTAATAGTAAGAGCGGCAGCTAGGGCAGGACCAGAGTCTTCTCCCTCCGTTTCTTCATCCTCGCCCTCGAGAGCCTCTAGAACCGCCTGGTTCATAAAGACTCTACCACGTGCAACGCTACCAGCACGCTTTACACTATCAATGCTCTTGGTTTTCCGATGAAGCTTGCTAATGACGCTCTCACGACTAAACGTTCGTCGGTGTCGTGGACTCGAGAAAACGCTCTCACGTCCGTCGATATCGGTCTGGTCGTCAGTATCATCAAACTTGAGTTCGTCTGCCAGAGAATATCCGTTGAGGGAAAAGCCAGGTCCATTAGCCAGAGAATAACGAATGCTACTTGTCAGACTCATTGTCCTGACACTAGCCGCGTCGTTTTCTCTACCGCTGTCTTCGGCTTCGCTCTCATGTCCATGGCCATGTTGAGCAGCTCCGTGTACGTGATTGGCTTGATAGGCTGCCACCTCATCAAGCACTATCTTAAGGCGGCTTTCCGCCACATGAATTCGCCGCTCATATTTGCGCTTTTCATCTTCCCAGTTCTCCCTTTCTTCCGCCCATTGGTCATGAACTCGCTGGGAGTCTTCCTCTTGGCTACGAATTCTTTTCTGGGCAGCATCTAAGCGCTTTTTCACATCAGTTGCTGAATCAACGGCCTCATCCCTTTCACGTGAAAGGTCTCCCAAGGCTGAAGAAGTTCCACCCTCTATTAAAGATAGTTGTCGCTGTAAAGAACGTGTTTCTTTTGTCGTTGCATTGATACTGTTCTGTAGCGCCTCTTGTTCTTCTCTGCTTGTTTGGAGCGTACTTTCGAGGCTCTCAATGACCTTGGTTTTTTCTTCTTGGTCTCTTCGTAGTGACAAAATTTCGGACACTAAGTTTGCGTGCAGAGTAGGGGTGAAGCGTCGCGGATCGAGGATGCTAATTTGCTCATCGGTTGTTATATCTCTTGAGGACCGTTTGGAAGCGTTTCCATTCCTGGACGGCGATATCTTCTTCTTCGCTGGAGGGGTGATTGAACGTGCTGAGCGCCGTGATTTCCTTGACCGAGTTGAAGGTGATCTGTAAGGAACGTACTCTCGTGGAGGCAGCGAGATTGCGCCCTGCGCGTTCATATACTCATCGTCTGTCTGCCAAGCTGTCATTTTGGCTAAATTGTCAAAGGATGGAAGTGTCAGAGACTAGCTAAGTTGAAAATGCGATTTCTCAACCACGCATATAGGTCTTTAATACCAAGCGACTGAACCCCACGCTTCGGAGCTATAAAAAGCCTGTATGTGGCGGGTAGCAGCCGGGTGGTAGTCAACCCTTTTCATGGGTAATATGGCACTCCTTGCAGCCGAGAACTGTCTTCTAAGAACAATTATCTCACCCAGCCCCAGCTTATTTAGGAGGCAAGCGTCCTTAAACGGAAACGTCAGCATTTTGCAGATAAAAAGAGATGGTCACTTTTGGTACATCTTAAAGCGTATTGGTGTAGAAGGGCTCAGGTACATCTAAAACAAGGGAGACTGACTTACAAGACAAATAGACTCAACGCTGCCCTTTTTTATCTCTTGCTGCTTAACAGCGCCTCCAGGCCCCGTGTAAATGTCAAACAGACGATCCCTCTGGCCACTGGCCGGGTACTAAAGTCATACAACGTAAATGCGCCTAAACGTCTCCTTGTAAGACGGTTGACGATGATGATTTCGTGCTGTTCGGGGTCCAAGATGTGCAATCCGTAAAGGCAAAAATCGTGGAGGATGTGGTTGAGGAATTCGTTTTAAATCCAGCGAATTGGCAATTCTTGTCGCAAGGTGGAATAAATGGTGATTTCTCGGGAGGCGGTCCGGCCAACTGATCGAGGCGAAAACGAAAGGGATGTGGAATGAAACACAAAGGAGGCGGCGAGTGTCAAAGAAGGGTTTCGACAGCGATGAAGCGCCAACGCCGCGAATGAAATCAAAAATGAGGACAACTGAGGCGATTCAAAAACGTCAGCTTGTATTCCCATAGTTTGTAAGGCAGGCGAGCTGGCTGCACGAGGGTGGTGCTCGTTCCTGCCACTTGAAACTCACCTCAAGACACAAAAACGCAAGGGACGAAAAAAAGGAAGGAAAGAAGCAAAACTGCCTGGAAAGGCTTGGTGGGCGAGTTACTCGATGCAATTAATCCATTGAAGCCGGAAAAAAAGGAGAGACAAAGACAAAAACAACTTCTGACCCAGACAATCCTCTTCAGGGCTGTGGTTGTTTGAGGCTGAAGATTGTCGCTCGAAGTCAACGAGCACGACACGATACAACAGACGACGATAACGACGATGGACGCAGAACAGGAGACGGCGAGACGAGGAGATAATGACGAGGTATCCCGCTGGGGTGCCGGGAGAGTAGGAGGCAGGGAGTATTAATTGTCCACATCCACTTTGCCTCGTTGGTTGACGCGCGATCGGGGTCGACTCTGCCCATGTGGGCCTGTGATTGAGGCGATCCCAGGACGCTGGAAGCTTTGTTGCATGGGGGCCGGGCAGTTGGCAGTCTGTTTGGGCTAGCAACAGGCTTGTAGTATTACCGGTACGAGTAGTGCTCCGTACTAGCACTGGTATTCTCTACAAGTATACGCAAATATGGCATGGACGTGCTGGAGAACAGGTAATTGATGTCTGTCTGGGTTACCCGGCTGGTGGTGCTCGCTCAGGCCTGCAGAGGAGCCCTTCTATGCAGCTCCGACGAGATCTCTCCGCTTCCTTTTCATATCATAACCAAAATCTAACATTATACAATGCAGGACCTAGAGTTTTGCTTCGCGAGAATTAGCTGCGCGCAGCTACGGGTGGCCGCATATGCACACCACCATAAGCTGTCGACAGCCAAACGTCCGACAGGTACTGCCGCAGCGACCATAGTTGTCCCTCCTTGGAAGCTCAAGGCAAAAGGACTTGCTTCTTTGCTCTCTTCACCCTGCCCCTGCAACCCTGTTTCCCCTCCTCTGCGGACGGTGCGCTGCATCACTGGCCAGGGGCTGCCTGTGTCGGTTCTATCATCCGCGATGGCCCATGCGCCTACTCCTGGTCCTGATTAGCGGTCCTCAATCAACGCCAAAAACGCCCACTGGACATGCTCCATACGAGTTGCTAATACAAATTCTAATGACCCAGTAGCCTGTCAGGTTCCCCTTCAGCTCAAGTGCACCATTATGGCTGTTGTTGGTGCTGGCAGATGGCGCGGTGGCGTTTCTTTCCCGGCTGCAAAGCGTAGGATCCGGCCAGTAGTAGCTTGTGGCTTTTGCTTTTTTTGTTTCACCATTGTCCAGTACGCGACCAAATATGATACGACAGCTCTCGAATGGCCGACCGTCCAAGGGCAGTTAATTATCACCGGCATGGGGGGCTCCTACTTTTACCTTGTACGGGATATTACGCCGGCATTCCATTATAATGGAGGCCAGCGTTAATTTGTGTAAAGAGCGAACAGTCTCGAGAAGGCATAGCACAATACTAGCAGTAACAGCAAAGATTGCGAATACTACTACTACTCCCTGAGCACAAAGCACTAAGAGGAAAACCCTTGAAAGTGGACAGCGACATTAGATCTCGCCAGCGTCCAAGCACGGAGTACATAAGCTAGCACACCTGTGTGGATGCACGGCAATATCACATATGCAAGGCTACCGGTAGTATCACCTGGTTGAATCCCTGTCAGGGCCACCTTCACGACATTATCCGAAGTCGTCTGCGAAGCCAGGAAGAATATCCTGGCTAGAGCGAATGCTTGGTACTTGGTGCTCATACGGCGACGGAGCTCAAGGATGATATATGACATGATGGATGGCGAGCAACCATTGCTTTTCTAGGAAATGATAGGAGCAATCATAGCTGTTGGTCCAAAGTTAGTCTCATTATTCGGCCATCGTCGGGGGCCCGAGAGCTGTCATCATCATCATCATCAGTATCCCCGTACAGAATGGCAGAGTTTGGCTACCATATTCCTTCCCCCTATTCGGAGTACGCTTCGCCGAGTCGCCTACGCTACGGCCCAGTCTGATGAGACTCTGCTGTATCAAGTTGCCCTATCAACGTGCTAATAAGTACAGGCATGAAGTTGCATTGGACGCAACAGAGTACGAATACCTGCGCCGGGCTAATTACCGTGTCTTCCACTATGCCGGTGCTCGGTTATTTTCTCTCGACGCCTGAGCGCGTACCTTGCATGATCCTGCAGGCACTGCGGTACTTCCTGTGCTCCGTACGGATACTACTCGCTATGGGGAATGCTGTCTGTTGGAATACTACAGCACTACTGGCAGATCCTACGAAGTACACGTGCCTAATACTGCGCTTGTACGGAGTACACAATACCCTGCTATGGGGTAAAGGTTGGCTCATTTGCTTTAGCTGGCCTCCCTTGGCTGCTCTGGAAATTAATCGGGACCAGGGCCGTCGTCGTCGATTTCGCACGAGGCGCTCTGCCACCCACCAGTCCCCGACACTATACTGGCCTAGGAAGCGGGCCGAGCTTGGCAAGTCCAGCACGGTCCTCGTGCTCTTTTAGGGGAATCAACCTTACTCCGTATGGCTCATCCCCATTTAATTAGGACAGACATGGGATAATTTTCCTGTCTGATGAATTTTTCCCCTGCCCACCTGTTCATCGGGGTCGGCATGACCGACACAATGAAGCCTATGCAAACGCTCATACGAGTGCAAGCGCTTCATCTTGTGCTGATCTTCAATTGTCTGACAGCTAGGCTACCCCATGACGAGGCTTGGTTGCCATGGCCATAAGAACGTTAAGAGAACGATATGAACGCTGCTCCGTGCGTGACATTAGGGTCTCTCTAGCGCAAATGACACCAGTGTCTCCTCAAAACCCCTCAATGGCATTCTCAAATCATCTGACTCTGCCATGCAAATATGGTAAAGGAGATGATAAGTGGCAAAGGACGATTTTTGCTTTTTCTTTGTATAACAAGGGCTGTGGAATCTAAGTCATTGTCGAAAGCCTGAGCGGCCAAACACTCTCCACAGAGACGGGCGACGATCATCAGCTTCTTAGGCCATCTTGCCCATTTGGCATTAGCTGTTGGCTGCAACAAGACACTAGTAGACCTCATGTCATCAGCTAAGGGCGTCTCTAACCAATAATTAGTTGGTTCAACAGCCCATTGTACGCCGGGGAGCATATCTCTCCTCTCCATGGAATTCTCATTGGGAAATGCGTACAGGTATGGCTTCGGCATCTCCACACTTGTCCAATCTGCCGCCACCACCACATCAGCTCTCTTCGTGCTAGTCCAGCTCGCTCCCTCAGGTTAGCCTGAGATGTGATGGGTGATAGGGCGACTACCATGCTCCTGCAATTTCTCCGCTTAATACTCCACTCCTGTCTACTGGTGCTTGCTGCTGGGTAGTTGTACCTGAGACTAAAAAAAAAAAAAAGGCAAGGGCAAGAAGCTTTTGAGCGGCCGAATCTCACACGGTCCTCTCCAGTCCAAGAGTGAGTAGCCCTGATAGATCCCTAGCGAGTTTAGCAGGGCTGTTGATTTTGACAGAGTGCAAGTTCAAGGTTCAGGCATCACGCAGTCAGCCTTTTGACCAAGTACCGAGAGAGAGAGAGAGAAGCTGTGAAATGCCCCGCCCGCCAAGTCTATAGACTATTGATTTCTTAAACGCTCCGGGGATTTCAGATCACAGCCCTGGGTGGCAAGATCGGCGTTGGCTGGAGACCATATGCCTGTGTGCTTACCAGCTGCAGATAACAACGCAAAGCTGAATCTACAAGCTCACCGAAGTAGCACTACGGAGCACTACGGAGCACTCACCATCCAGACAGTACCATCTGTTCGCGTGCCAACAGTAGATCCCAAAATGCTACCCAGTCCAGGGTGTGGTCATCCCGGAGTAACAAGCCCAAAATAAGAGTATGCGGGCAACGCCAGCCGTCTTAGGGATATTTCCATCCATTCGAAGTATTCTGTTATCTCAACTGAAGTTTTATTGTAAAGCCATTGCGTCTACGGGGGCCAGACCTGCCAAGACTTCGTCAGCCACGCAAACAACGAGTTTGCCACTATCGTACCGGGCCGCCCATCCACCTCCTCTAACGTGTCTTCTTCCATGTCCTTCATTCTACAGCAATTACAATGAAAGAGATTCGACTGACTAGTCTGAAAGAGGGCCAGATGGCGGTAGAGTATCTCCGGAGATGCAGTTAGTATCATCATAAGTCGACAGCATGCTACTAGTACGAGGATGTCTTAAAGCTTTACTCGGTTGCCTGGACCGATATTTGGCTAAGATGTCCTCCACATCTCCGCATAATCTCTTTTTATTAGAATTAGTATCAAGTTCTCTATGATGGCGTCCGTTTTTCCTTATCCTGGATGACAAGCGTACCAGCGATTTTCTTTCATCCTCCATCGTCTCCCGATAGCTCCACGTGCTTTGGCACAAACCAAGGATACAACACCCCGGTCATCACTATCACGGTCACACAGCATATGCAGTGGCATTGAGGGGAGTTTTCTATTTAAAGGAGTAAAAGGGCCGTGACTATGTCGTGCCTCGGCCTAGGGCAAGCACGGGTTCCGTTTCAGCTGTCTCGGTAACATGCTAGTTACACATGAAGCTCGCTTCGGATTTTCACGGGTTTGGAGTATCACAGGCTAAGCAGCCAACTCCACGCGGCACTTTCCGTAACATTCACTATCAAAGGGCGCTCGCTCGGTGACAGTTTCAGAACAAGGGTCACAGTTGACAGCCGCCGTGACATCTACACTATCAGTCATTTGTTGACAAAACCTCCACTAGTTTAGAATGACTAGTACTATCAGGCTAGGAGCCTAATAAAACTCAATGTGGCTTTGACAGCCCTTTGTCCAACGGCATAACAAAAGCGAGCGTTTCGAATATATTGCTGGTCCTTGCGCCACTGACTTTATTTAGGTACACTAGTCGTCTGTGCTCGCGGATCAATCTCCCGGGCAGATCAACATGTAATACTACTGCTACTTCACTTCGCACTTCTCCGTATTATCTCGGCCGGAGTGCTCTCCGTCGACTAATCACTTGTCTATCAATAATCACATTCGTGATGGCGGCTTACTGGAGCATATTGAGGGGCATTCAGCACGGTGGCTTGTTTGGAGTAGATGCGAGACACTCTGTTGGAGGATGATTCGAAGGAGTAGTCGGCAATGTTTAAATGCAAGTGATTAAACTCAGAGTAATTTATAGGTGTAGAATACATGGTTGTCTAAATTGTGTTATATTACTATGTCGTATTATGCTACTGTGGTAATCACCAAACAGAGCATCGGCTTACCTTTCAACTGAGGAGTAGATTAATCGTGTGTTTGGTTATGTTACTATGGTAATTATCAAGGTGTAGTATTTACTTGCTCTTTCGAATAAGGAGTAGATTAATCGTATGTTGCAAGTCACAAGTCGCATCATTTATGTACGTCGACGAGAGCTGCCTATCTAAGAACTCGTATCAGCACGCCCCTTTTGCTCATTTATTTCTTCATCTCTCTGTATACGTCAAATGATTTACATCCTAACGTCCAGGTTCGCGGGACAACGACAACATATACCGAAATCGCCACATTGTCATCTCCCTACTTAGCACTTACCCTACAGCGATACGAGCTCCCAGAAATTCCCCAACATGAGCTGCACGTTTCTACGCATGCCGAATACAAGTAATACAGTAACATGTATAATAAGATATATTATCTTGCCTTAAGCTGTTTACTAGTTTCATAATAGGGCTTGATCTTTTTGCCGATGGCGACATTGAATCATGTGATCTTGTAGATCTAAACGCTAACCTCGGTGATGCTTCATCATCAAACAACTAACAGCTCGCAATTGAGCAAAAACGCATAGCATTTGCTTCAAGTATACCATTATTACACCAACTACAGCTTGAAAGACATATATTTGCGAGTATAGCAAATAAATCCACAACATCGGGAAACACAAAAAATCATGCCCTCGCAAATCTCCCCCCTCACCAATGTCAAAGCCCTCCTCTTCGACATCTTCGGCACTGTCGTCGACTGGCGCTCCTCAGTCACTGATGAAATCTCCCTCCGGACTTTCCGCAAACAATCTTCCGAAGGCATCCTATCACCCGCTCTGAAAACCCGCCTGGAGAGTCTCACCCAGTCAGACTGGGATACCTTCATACAGGAGTGGCGCAATTCGTACATTGCTTTTACGAGATCTTTCAACCCGGAGACAGACGCCTGGAAGAGCATTGACCAACATCATCACGATAGTCTTGTAGAACTTCTCAAAAAATGGGATCTGGAAGGGCTGTTCACAGAGACTGAAATTGAGAGTCTGAGCCTGGTCTGGCATAGACTCACTCCATGGCCCGATTCCTCCGACGGCCTTGCGGAACTGAGCCGCAAATACACAACCGGCACGCTTTCAAACGGAAACACTAGCCTACTGCGCGACCTAAACGACTTTGGCAACCTCTCCTTCCATGAGGTCTTCTCCGCTGAGACGTTCAAGGTTTACAAGCCCAACCCGGCAACGTACCTCGGCGCCGTGCAAGCTCTGGGATTGCAGCCGGAGGAGGTGGCCTTGGTGGCGACACACTTGGGGGATTTACACGCCGCAAGGGGTTGTGGTTTGAGGACGATTTACGTTGAGAGGGATAGGGAAGAGGCTTGGGGGCGGGAGGAGGAGAGGTATGTGGAGGCGAAGAGATGGGTGGATTTGTGGGTGACAGATGAGGGGAATGGGTTATTAACGGTTGCAGAGAAGTTGGCTGAATTAAAGTAGTGGTGATGGAGAGTAAGGAGTTTATAACAATGGGACATAATATCATATATATATAGCCACTATCGTTTCTGACCGACTTGGGGGTCGAATGGAGCTGAATCATAAGCTTGAAGGATAGAGTCGTGATGTTCGTAAACATGATGCCATCTCCTGTAGCGGTAATGGAAAGGATATATAAATATGGCATATGTTGTAGGACTATTGAAGTCAGCACTTTCATAAAGGTTCAGAGTTATTGCTGAAAACTCCTACTCAGATTGCATCTATTTCTATAGCTTTGAAGCAGGATGGCGGATAGACAGATGGTAGCTGTATGCAAAATTACGGTCAGAGTCACTCATCCACTGACTGCTAAACCTGGAGCCAGCTTGAAGCACTACTCATCACGAGACACGAGTTCCAATAATCATATTCCTGGTGGTGCGAGTTCACAGCCCCCCAATAGACCCTCAATGTGTCATGTTATACACATAGAAATCCGTACGTTAAGGAGCTGAAAAAGAGTCGGCGCAGTCACAACATGTGGATATTGCTACTTCGGTAAGATCCAACGGGCCGCATTCTTTCAGCTTTAATTTACACTCGGCGTTACTATTACTCTTCACCGCAAGCTGAAGTTCTCCGACCTGAGGGTCAATGGTGTTACCTCTTTAGCAGCTGATTAATTAATTTCTCCACAGCCATGAGTTATGTGAGCTGAAGCTGAGACAACACAAGTTGACCTTTTTGGTCTCATACTGTGTGCCGATGTCCCCTATTCGGGAGCTCCCGAGACTATAGGATACAATCTTGATTCATGGGGCTGAAAAAAAAAAACTGGCAGGGTTTGTTCGGATGTCGTGGCCGATGCAGCTGTGTAAAACGTGACGCCAAGGCTCCAGGCTCAACTGCAAGCGCCGTGGAGGTTCCCCGGTGGACCATCTCTTGCAGTTTTTGATTTTCACATTCTGTGGTGATACAAGGTTACGAGTCGTATTAAGCCGACGGACCACTTGGGTTGCTCCGGCGATGGCTTGCCGTAATGCAATGAGACACGCATTGGTGGTGATACACATACTCGCTCACAAATGTTCCTTAATGTCCTCTATCAAGGACGGCGAAAGAGGCGAAAGAAGCGAAAAGCCGTAGCCCACACGGTCAAGCTTATTCGTCGCCATGGGGGTGGCCGACGGGCATCTGAGCAATCCTTCTTGCCCGAGGCAGGCAAGCCGGCTTGGTTGAGTCTGTCATTCGGGATCGTCTGATGCTCACGGGTAAGCATCACCTGCGTGCCGGTATGCAGGAAAGGCGTGGGATGCGAGGGCGGTTATGGCCAACATGACGCCGGAGGAGCCCGATGCCCGGACTGCGTATGTACAAGCATTGTAGGTATGCCGCTCCAAGGCACTGCGTGGAAGGGAACAGAATACCTTGACCGGACGACATGCTTCCCCGCGCTGACGCAGTGCTACTGTAGCTAGGTAATCATTGCAAAAGACGCATGCTTTGTGTAAGTGGTATTAGCAACAGTAGTGGTAGCGTGTCCTTGAGCGAGTAACACGCGGTCGATGGGTCAAAAGACTACTGATGACTGGAGAGCTGCTGCTTTGCACACCCTAGAAGTTGTAAGCGAGAGGTGCGAGATAATCCCCGACGGGCGTGGCTCGATTTAGAACGGAGCTCAAGGCTATGCAAATCTGACTAGCACACCAGTATGCCAATTGCATTAGATGGCAAAGACGGAAGAGCGGGAAAAAGAAGCAGATTCTGCTGCTCGGTATGCCTAATGACTAGTAGCCGCAAGGGCAAAGTTCGTATGTACATACGAAGTAGTAGAGCATCATATCCACCAATACTTTGCGCCATGCGTCGGGTCGGCCGCGTGTTGAACGGATGGCCTGCCGCTGCGGGTCGTTCTTCTCAGCAAGGCTAGACTAGCCTCCCACGCAGCACGCGGTGGGTGGTTGGGGGGAGCATTGAATTGCCATAGCCGCCTCTCGGAGACAAAAGAAGGGAAACGCTTCCCACTGGCTGCGGCCTTGTCTTTTGTCTTCCATGGCTTGGTGTAGTCTAGATTTCGGTCGCGTTGATCTCTTCATGCCGAAGGCCCTAGGCTCTGTACCCCGTACCAGCGTGCTGTATTGGTATCGCGGACTCCTCATAATATGGGTCGCCGTCGTGTGAGCCTTCAGCCTTCAGCCTGGGGAGAGCGCCAAGCACCAACACTTGCAAGGGCTAGCGCGTGTAAGAAGCTGACGAATTGGTAGGCGGCATTATCAGAACAGGGACGCCGCAGCTGTCATCACACAGGAGAGGCAGCAGGCCGCGGACTGATTATGGCAGGATGGATGAAGAGGCTGCATTCTCAGCTTACCCTGCGGGGGGTTCGTCCTTTGTGACCCCCGTTCACGCGCGGCCATGTGCATAATATGCGATACAGAGACGTTTGGGCACGTACTCCGAACTTGTAAGCAGAGATGTTCGGTGTTGGGTTAGGGATGGTTGCTGAACGAGCTGTTCCTGTGGTCAAGCGCTTTTCAATACCATCAAAGCCTGTCCAGAGAAGTGATCCAAAGAGTTTCCCCCTCCTCTTTTTGTGTCCTAATCGTTTTTTCCCCGTTTAGCTTCTGCTTGCAGATGCTGGCAATGGACCGTATCCCGCTTTAGTACGAGATAATATGGGGGCAGACAGCAAAGAATCAGACCATTGATATCATGGTCCTTGTTCGTACGTCTGGTAGCGGCTATGCTGGGTTCTTGAAATTCCAACATAGCCAAGTCTGGCGTACGAAGTATGACTAGCGCTCCGTCCTACTAGTACCTAAGAGTAGAAAGGTAGACGCTCAGCGGACAGCCGAGCCTGTGAAGCTGCGGTGCCGACCACTAGCTCGGCTGGTGCTGCAGATCGACAGCTTCTCAGAGGCTCGCCGTTGATGCTGGGGATATTCTGCTGGCATGGCATGGAGCATGTCGCTTCCGCAACCGCAGCGCGCTACGGATGCAGCACTGCTGCGCCGGTATTGACACTTGCAACAGACAGCAAGGGCGACGCCGTATGGCTCCGCGTCTGTTGATGGCCGTCGGGTCGCCCCGGCTGAGGGAGAAGGTCGAGATGCTTCGCCAAGTTTGCAGAATTCCAACCACGTTTGCGAGGGCTGGGATTCGGCCCCCGCAGGTTGGCACATGTCGTGCTCGTGTGATGGCGGCTTTGCTGGATCTATGGCATGAAATGCTTCCGACTGGTTCGGCTGCGTCAGGCCATGGAAGCCACTGGCGCCGATAGCTGGGCGCGCCGGTTCAAGGCGGTTGGCTAATACTGGTATGGCTAATAGTTGGAGAGTTGCAAGTTGAAGGCCAACCCCAAGGAGAAAAAAAAATGCTGCCCAACCGATGTGGCTGAGAAGGTTTCGATCTGGAGTGCCGTACGCACCCGCCGGCCAGTGTTGGCCAAGCACTACTAGCAGGTAATGAAAGGATATTGATCCTATCAGCAATATTACTGCATATTGCTATTGCTCGGAATATTTCCGTTTATACTTGGCACTTACCTAGTACAACACTACTCCGTGCCTTGTGCTTCTTGAAGATGAATGTTGTCGTGGACCCTACGGAGTACCCTACCTGCAATTACTACTAGTAGTACTATCTAAATTGAATCATTTTACGACGCACCAAGTTAAATTTCAGCATCTTAATGGAGGTAGTAGGTACATGTACCTTTCGGGTAGCACCACTTGGAGCTAATGCGATGGCCGTTATGGTGCCAGCCTCTGTATAAACCCTCCGTACGGAGTACCTGGTAGGTATCGGTACCAAGCATGATACGGAGCAGTCTTTCGCCCGTGCATGTTTCGTTTTCGGCTCGGACTTTTATCTCGATGCATCTGCAACCTGTTAACATACATACCTTGGTAGTAGTAGTAGTACTTGTGCACGTAGGCCCTGTCTTACCTTACTAAAGATAGTACGGAGTAGGTAGTCTTACCATGATAAAATCCAAGCACAAGGAGATGCTCAGCATGTGGTCGGTATGCGCTTCGCTCGTGCTGCTTCAACGTGCCGATGGTTCCCTGGCTGCCGCACTCTGACATAATCCACCAGCTGGGACTAGGTAGGCACAGGTACTCCGTACAGGTACTATTATCTATCACTCTCACTACTAGCCCCGTTGCCACTACTGGGTTTAGCGTCCGCAGACAGCAACAAGACAAGCAAACCCGCCCCAGGCGCTTTGGCCGCAGGATTGTCAAGGCCGCAAGCTCGATCCATGTCTCGCTGGCTGCAAAAGCCCTGTGCTGGTGCGTGATACGATACCGGCGGACGCAGACTGCAGAGGGACCCTGTAGGGGAGAAATAGGGGATCATTGGACGAAGGAGATGCCTGTGCTGCTGCAGGCCGGATACCTGTGCGAGCATGTACCTGTACGAGCGCCTGTACGAGAGAGGCCTTAGCACGGGTTGGCTGGCTTGCGCCCCCCAGAGCCCAGAAGGGGGGCCGGTGCTTTAGCTGGCCTGGGGCAGGGCCTGGGCGCGCAGCTCTGCTGTTCCGGCTGCCACTAACTGCTAGCTAAGGCGCTGCTACTCAGCGCGCAGACGTGCTGCTAGGATCAGCTTGGCACTGTTAACTCCGCTGTGGTACCTGCCTGGTTTCGCTGGAGCATCCCCCAAAGGGCATTGTACCTGTACTTACTCCTCACGCTACAGGTAAGGTAAGGTATACTAGACCTAAACCTCGACTCTCTCCGCACCCAGAAACCTTCTGCACTGCACTGCACTGCACCGCACCGCACCGCTTTGCCCTGCTCTGTGCTCTCTGTATTCGTACCTAGTGGTACTCCGTGCTCCGTACCTACACGCATCCATACCTACCTAGGTACTAACGTACACACGAAGTACATAGCCTACATGCACAAAGCTGCATGCTCATGCTCATGCTTCCTCCATCCATTGCTGCTCCGTTCATGCTCCGGACTTGCATCCATACTGCCTGCTAGCTTCTGCCTCCGTTTTCCCTGCGAACGGCTCAAGCCAAGACTCGCGTCGCTCTTTAAACCGCTCTCCCGTAACCGCTGCTTCGGCCTTGAAGCCCCCTATCAGCAAACCTCTGGTTATCCCAACTCCAGAGCCGGACCCGCCAAAATCCACACCAGGTTCTCCACCAAAAGTCCACTCGTCCACTCGACCAGCTCCAAGGTCGCCCAAAGCATCTCGTCTTTTTGGCCGTGCTAGACTGACACAAACATCCCTCCCCAAACCACTCCTCTGATCCCAATTGCATTGCACCGCTCGCACAGCATCTCCTCAACCATTGCACAGTCGCTGTGCTGCGCTCAGACTCTTGCGTCCGCCCCTCGAGTTGCTGCTTTGCTGCTTCATCCTTCTCTTTGCTTTTGCTTGTCTCCGTTCCCCTCCTCCTTTTGCAGCGCCGCTAGCGGGCCCTCTTGGAATCGCCGGCGAAAACCCTAGGATTGCTTGTCTTAGCTCGGTCGCTCGACCACTAACTTGCGCCCATCATGGCGGGCAGAATGGTGCTGTACAAACTGGTGGTGCTGGGTGATGGTGGTGTTGGCAAGACGGCCTTGACCATCCAGCTGTGTCTGCAGCATTTCGTCGAGACGGTAAGCATATCCTTTCCCCATGTTAACGAGAAGAAGAAGTAAAAAAAAAAAACCGGGCTCCTTTCTCCCCTCTCCTGACCGATTGGGCAGACGGCGGCGGTAACGGATGAGGGGCAGAAACAAGGAGCCGTCTACCGAGAGATACATGTTTTAGCTAACGTCCTGATGCCAACAGTACGACCCGACAATCGAGGATTCGTACCGCAAGCAGGTGGTCATCGATGGCCAGCCCTGCATGCTCGAGGTTCTCGACACGGCCGGCCAGGAAGAATATACAGCGCTGCGAGACCAATGGATTCGCGACGGCGAGGGCTTTGTGTTGGTCTATAGCATTGCATCCCGCTCATCTTTCACTCGCATCAAGCGGTTTCATCACCAGATACAGCGCGTCAAGGAGTCTGTAGCTTCTTCACCGTCATATCCCGGCTCCCCTCTATCTGCTGCCAATGCGCAGCTGCCTGTACCCATCATGCTTGTGGGCAACAAGAGCGACAGAGTCACCGAGCGCGAGGTATCAACCCAGGAGGGACATGCTCTAGCTCGGGAGCTAGGCTGTGAGTTTGTCGAGGCCTCGGCCAAAAACTGCATCAATGTAGAAAAGGCCTTTTACGATGTCGTTAGGATTCTACGCCGACAGCGCCAGCAGGCTTCGCGACCCCCTGCGGGCTCAAGTGGTCGGGCTCGAACAAGCAATGGCGATGTAGGCGGAGGCGGCCGAGACACGCACAAGTTCAGGCGCGGCAAGGACGGCGACAAGGGCAAGTCCAAGTGCATAGTTTTATGAGCAGCCCAATCGGTCTCTTCTTCCAACTCCCGACAAATTTTGAGGGCTGGGTTATGTTGGATGAGGCGCGCTTGGCCCTGCTTGCTTCGGGATTTTTTTTCCGGTGCTTCTCTCTACTTATCGAACTTGGCATCATTTCCACGGGTGTCTCTTCATTCGATGGAATAGAATGGATCGCAGTTGACCCAGTGTCAAATTCTCAGCAGCAGCAAAGAGCTGGTGCTCTGTTTTTGCCCCTTTCCCCGTTGTTGGATGGGCTTGCGGTATTGTTATATGATTACGACGACATTTGGCAAAAAAAAGAAAAAGCATCTTTTATTCAAAACTTACGGCTCCTCGAATTGGCGCATGGCGTAAGATGACTTGCGCACGCACAGACGCACATATATACATCAGAACGGCGGCATCATTCCGCGGCGCTGGATTTTCAAACATGTTTATACCGCTACTGGACAACCTGAACGCTGCTTTATTGATGATTCCTGGGAGCAGCAACCTATTTCTTCTGGCTTACCTGATGATTTGACATGCACCGATCGACGCCAATTGCCGTCTCTCTCCAATGCCGGCGGCGCCTCTATCTCTATCTCTCCCTGCGTCATTACCATTTCCTACTCTCTTTTGCGTTCGTTTCCCCACAGATCTGGAATGAATGGTCGTGCGGGTGTTCCAGGAGTCTTTGGTTGTGTCTGCTTTTCTTTTTTTTTTCTTTCCTGCTCCGACAGTTTTATCTCTGCTGCTCCCTCTTCAATTTTTGGGTTACAAAAAGTACATCACCGTATACGTCTTGGGCACATGTCATGGGAGGGGTGTTGATAGCGATATCTTGTTGGATCTGTCCATTTTTTTCATTTTTATTTTTTCCCCTGTTACTAGCTGATTTCCTTTTGCCCTTATATCTGGTTTCTAGACGAAATTGTACGGAAGAAGGGAATGCTGGATGCTAGAAGCTGCAATTCCTTTTGTTCTGCCACTCAGAAGTTCAATTTTTTCTTTCTCTCCATTCCTTTTCTTTGTAAACAAGAGCGAATTTGGGAACGGCCGTTGCCACCTTGGCCCACGGGAAGAAAAGCAAGAACAAAAAGTCCAAACTGCATTGATGATTTGAAGACGGTGACGGAATTTACTGGGACAATCTGAGGACTGTTGCGAAATGATAGCTTCGCTAAACTACTATAGTGGTTTCTAAAATTTACATAACTCAGTGTCACTCGTCACTTATTCATGGTCCCTCTGTCTATCTGTATATGCGAGGTGCTCAAGAAACATGTAATCCGCAGTGATGTAATAATGCGGTGTACTCGTACATCCTATTCTCCCCACTGATGGGCCCCTTGCTCCTCGAAAAAGACATAATCATCAGATCAGTACTTTCAGACTCTGATGTGTCATAAGAACCTGGGCAATCAAGTAGGGAGAAAACTGGAGCATTCTTAGCGTTTGATCTACGCAAGACCGTTGACAAGCTGACAAGTTACTAACTATTTTCCCACCACGCTTTTGGGGGGAGGCGATCACTTGAGTAAGGATGTGCACGGCAAAGGTTTCCGACGGGAATTTATTTGTGGAGAGTGTGACGGGCATATTTCCTACTGGCATTTTGAATAAGTTAAAGTTTATGGATTGAGAAAGAGTTTTTTTTTTTTGTGCTAAATTGAATTTTGTGGTTCGATATCTCGTATGTCCTCTTTTTTGTTGTTGCTGAAATACATACAAATTGACACAACCTCAGTTGGCTACAAAGGTATAGCTACATGGAAAAGTACTACACTAAACCCGCCTACTATCGGAGTTTTAGCACTGACAAACAGTAAACTATAAAGGCTCGTTTCCCTTTTCCCTCAACGACGACAATTGACTTTCAATTGACTTTCCCAAGGGGGTAATAGTCACGCTTTTAGAACGCCGTGTAGTCCGCTCCGTATAAATCGGCAACTCCGCATAACACTACGTATAACTACTGAATACTACTAAATCAACTAAGCTTCTGTATGCGGGACAACGACGACAGGTGGGTGTGGGAACGGAAGTTTTTTTGAGCCAATTGCAGATAACAAAATCATCTCTTTTTTTCTTTTTCTTTCTTTTGTCTTATTTCTGTGGCTGGCTGGTTGGTTGGCTTGTTGCGCATCGTACGCGTAATGACACTTTTTCTGTTCTAGTGTTGCGTGTTTGGGAACTCTATGCATTGCACAGCCTGACAGCAGATTTAACGGGACATTGGCACCGGGGGGGGGGTTTATGTGGCAATGCGTATTAATTGAGATGGGCATGCAGATTTGTTCCAATCTACAATGCATATTTTCACTATTTGGGAGGGGAATTTGAGAATTAACTAGATGGATTGACATGCAACTCAGCACCCCTCACCTCAACCCAAGACTAAAGTGACATATCCAACCCGGCCCGGCATGTCTACCGAGTTGAGAAGCTAACTCTTCAAGACAGAAGGGACAGAAGTTCCCTGCCTAACAACCAAACTAATTGCTTACCTACGAAGCCAAAAAGTGAAGATGAACAGATAACAGAAAAGGCCCCAATGTAACAAAAAAAAAGAAGAAAAAAAAGAAAGAGAAAAAAAAAGCAAACTTCATTTGTTTGTCTTCTTCCCTCATACCCCGCTCTCTTGCAGTGGGCTGAAACTCCAGAGCCTCGCAAACTTACACGCCATCTAATTTCTCTTATGTGCTTCTGAAGGCATGCCGCTCAACATTTCGGTATCTATAACGGCAAAGGGTGCCGGAGAATAAGGCGGGATATATCGCATGATGATTACTTATTAGCCCAGAAGAAACGGGGGAAAAGCAAAAGCTTGTTGATGATATGTGAATGTACCCTATACAAAGTCATTTAGCTGCGTCTTCGTCCTACCTAAGATACGGAACTGCAAGGGAGTTTAGGGTTTTGACAAGCTGCCTAGTTTCGTACGTCAAGTGTCTATCCTACGCGAGGGGGTAGCAATTATAACTCATAAGACCATGACTCAAAAAGTGCTGAGTAGCCTATCGGCCATAGTCGGCGTATCAATGGGTTATATGCAATGCACTTGATGAGACTATAACCAGCCTGTCTTACTTAAGTAGTAGACTGACTTAACAAGACCTGCCGCTGCTACTTGGTGTTGTCCTCACAACCAGCTTCAACCGCAAGCTGCATAGCTGAGTGTCAAGTCAAATCTGCAGGATATCAAGCTTGGGATATTAGTTATATATATAAAAAAAAAAAGTCACACAACTGGCACCATTGTCAAGGAAATCATGTTTCTATTCAAAAGTGATAATCAAAAAATCGAGCACACAAAAAGATGTCACCCTTTGCTGCTTCAAACCCTTGCCGCCATCTGTCATATCAATTCCTGCGACATTTGTCCCGATAAAAAAGACGCCATAAACCCGTAATTGAAGATATTCTCTCGTCGCTGAAGAAATCAGGGGTCTCCAAAAAGTATAACACGAAAAGTATAGAAAATCAGATGTTAAAAAAAGAACAAAAGAAAATAAACATCCCCACGTTATTGACCCATGTGAATCAATATATATATAGATATATATGAAATCTCTAGAGTTGAGATTTAATCAATCCTTGGTTTCATGCTCATCGCCAAATGGGCTAGAATCACGCTTTTGAGAGCCTGGTCTTGATTCTTGCTCTTCCTTGGTAGACGCCCTTTCCCTGCCGGGCGAACCAGGAGGGCCCTCAACAGAGATCTTGGGGCTTAAGCCCTCCGGAGGATCGGAGAATGGGCCCTGGTCTTCCGGCGATGACTCTCCTCGGCTTGTTGGTGGAGTAGGGCTGTCTGATGCCTCTGGTGACTTGTTGCCGAGCGTTGTGGAGGACGTGTTTGCCTCTGGCTTGGAGGCGATTTCCACCATTCTCAATCCAGAACCTCCCACCTTGACGACTTGTGCGCGAGCTTGGGTGACGGTGTTGGCATTGTTGAGGAAAGTAGAGCCAACACTAAAGTTGCTTGCCGCGCTCTGGGGTCGCAGGTGCTTGGAAGGACTAAACTTGTCGAAATCGATGTTGGGGACAGGAGGAGTGTTGGGGGCGCTTGTACCGGACTTGACGCTCACCATTGTCGGCTTGGCACGCATAACGGTCTGGGCGGGCGTCAGGACTTGTTGCTTGCCACCACCAAAGATGGTAGAAGCAATGCTAGAGCGAGGCGGAGCAAATGAAGTCCTGTCCGAAAAGGCAGAGATACCGGAGTACGTCGAGTCTCGCAGGTTGCCGGGAACAAAGAAGTGAGGGTTGTCAGCTCCAGAATCGCGGTATCCTTCGGTATGATGCATGGGAATCGGCGGAACAGGGGGTACCAGAACATTGGGCGACGTGGGCGTAGCTCGGTTGGTGACACCGGGAATGTATGCGATTTGAATAATGTTGGAGGCGCGCGTGAGGACGGTCGAGGCGATGGAATGGACGGTATGCGTAGATCCACGGCGTGTAACCCGGTTACCATTCTTTTCGCCGCCCTGAGTAGCGCTCTCTTCGACTCCGTACACCGACTGGGCGGCTCGCCTCTTGGGCTTGATTAGGAATCTCCAGACCAAATAAGTGATGATGGCAATGGCAGCAATACCACCGATGACACCACCGGCGATAGGTCCTGCACTTGGTCCACTGCTGCCTCCGCCTCCGCCTCCGCTACTAGTAGAGGGTGTCTCATTCGGTGCGCAGAACGACTGAGCGCATTGCGTACAATCGAGCGGAACGGTAAACTGACAGCTCTCGTCGGAAGAGCAAGAGGGACATTGAAGCTTGGAGGTGTCATCGCATTTAACGCATTCGCCTCCTCGTGGGAGTAGTCTCATCACTGAATGAACATTAGCAGCTATAATAAGATGGCAGCATGAGTATATGGCTCTTTTGTTTTCTCACCCTCATGCAACTCGGTCAAGTCCCTCACAACGAGAAACGGGGTCGTATCCATCTTTGGCGATTTATTTATGGCGATGGTAGACAAAAATAGGTAAACAATAGGCGTTCAGTGATTCGGTGACGAGACGGACTCGTTCAAGTCGGATTCGTTGATGACAAGGCGGCAAGTAAATGCGGCGGATAGTATTGATCGACGATATCGAGTCCGGTTTGAGGCCTTTGGGTGTCGGGAATTTTTTTAATATCTTGATTTTTTTTTTCCTTTTCTTTTTCGCTTGAACGTGATAATAATCGGTCTTCGGCCAAAAAAAGAGTACTTTTTGTCTCGCAATGTAGAGATTGAAAGACAGCGGGAAATTGGAAGAAAGGAGTGGACTGAGTCTAGCTCAAACAAAACAAAACCAAAAAAAATTAAAGACAAAAAAGTAGTAAAAGAAAAGAGTGTGAGATGGTAACAACAAAGATGCTAGATCGCAGACGAATAGAACGACATAATCGGCCTTGGCGACAGTCGAGGTGAAGAAACGAACGCAAGAGAAGACTTGCAGCTGGTTCCGGTTCGTTCGACGCTCGGTTTTGCGGTTGGAGCAGATTGTCGTTCGACAAGGCGAAAAGAGGGCGGCGAAGCAACGGGGTGCGGTGGAGGTTTGAGTGAGAAGCGAAAGAAGGACCTGCGCTTGTTGGGGCGGACGGCAGAGCGACACGCAGCTGGCGCTGAGCACGAGCTTCTACAGGGCCCGGCCAGGGCATCAGCAGCGCCAAGTTGCCCTTCTGATGCCAGTCCAAGTGGGTGACTTCTGCTGCAAAGAACGCAGAAAGATGGGACCCCCGGCTGGCGATGGGGGCGTTTCTGGCGCCAGGGGTAGCATCAGGGAGCTAGAGCCTCTTGCGGTCTAGCCGCCTGCGTTTCGCAGAGGCCGCGCACAGTGCATCTTGTGCTAGCGGGCCCTCTGACAACCTCTTGTTTTGGGCTGTTTGGGAGCGGTGCCAGGGGTTGTGGGAGGCGCTGGAGAGGCGCTGAGTGGTCGCGGAAGTTGCGCGTGGTGGGGCGCTGCATTACTGAGAGGGACTGTACGGACACTGTGTAATTGGACTGTGGCCTCCGCTCCTCCATTACAGGACGCACCACTATTGTTTACTAGCTGCTAGTACTACTACTTCGTTCATACCTGTACCTTGCTGCTTGTTTCCATTCTGCGCTGAGCGTGGTTTGATCGTTGCAACGATGTGGATTTCGGTGGCTTGCATCCATTCTAATAAGATTCACGACAATGCGCTGGCTGAGTGCTAACGAGGTTTTTTTTTAGAGCTTTGCCGCAATGATGATTGACACTTGTTCCGCCACTGCCGTGCGTGTTTCTACAGTACGGAGCCCATTGTGGGTGTCCAGGGTGCAAAAGTGTAGGTACGTACTTGTGCTCCGTACTCCGTATTCGTTCGCCGTTGCTGTTTGCTCCGTGGACACGTAATGCGGTCAATCGGCACAAGCCGGCTCTCTTCTTTACCTGTGCCTTTTGTTGCCGGCTATTACTTCGACTGAAGTCACAAAAACTTACACATTAGAAGAAAAGACTGGAGCAGGAGAAAAAAAGAAGATCAAGACCGCGCCAAGAACGCGTGTCTCGCGTGTCAGTGGACGAACCACCTGGTGCTACCTGCAACTCCGCTATCATCAGCGCCTCGCAGCCCGCGTGGGACGAAGCCGTTTTCCACTGATTCAGCCCAGCCCTCTTGGATCCAATGGGTTCTCGTCTATTGGGCGGTCTGCGCGAGATTCCTCCAATCAAGGCATGTGGACGTTGCAGCCTCTGGAGCAGTAACACAGTACAAGAAGTAAAGTGAGAGAGAAAAAAAGAATAAATTCTAATTGGGTGAGCATCTCCTGCGAAGTGATCCACCAAAAAAAGAAAAAGGTAAGAAAAAAACAGCCTCTTTCTTGGCTTTTTCTCTCCCTTGCTTACTGTGCTCTGGTTCCAAGCTAAGAGGGCCACACTTTGCAGCAAGTTCTGTTCCCCGTAAATTAACAATTTACCATCGCCAGCAAATCACGGTAGCTCCCCGCCATTATCGAGCATGATAAACTCGTAAAATGAACTGTCCCTCGAGCAAGGGGGGGACCTAGAGACACACGTTTCGCACGTGCAGGTGGATTTATCGCCGCCTAACAGGTACTCTATACGAAGTATATCTGTATTGGATGCTAGCAAGATTGCCATCGTTTGCGATGGGCTTTGCAGCTCAGGCAGTCTCACCGCAACACTGGCTAGTAGTACTAAGTAATTAGTATAAGTCCTGCAGCACACGCGTGGGCCGTCAGTACGAAGAATTGCGACTCTAAAATATCACCAGGCAGTATCGTGCAGATCCTTCGTTCTGGATCGCGGCAGTATTCTGATTGCAGCGGAGAATGCGCGTTTTTGGGACAAGGGCGTTACAGATATACCCTTGGAAGTACGAAGTAATATTTGCTTATCCGATCTGAAATGTTTACATAATGTTCGCCGGCTATTCGCTGTTCTTGTGAGGAGGACCCGACCTCGTATGTACGAAGTAATACGAAATACTCCGTGCTTCATGACGCTGATACCTTACCAAGTGATATTATGGCGTGAGCAAGTTCTTCACTTTGACCGGTTACTTCGTAATTGGCTCTCTTAACATGGGAGAAGATTGAACATGTGTCTTTGAAAAAGAATCGTAATTGTCATGACGAGACACTGCTATCATTAAATCTTGGCTTCTTCACACGTCGGCTCGAAAAATCTAGAGTACAATCCCACAAAATTCTATAACTTCCCAATAGTAGCATAAATACTCAAACTCCACCGCCCATCCTATACCATCCCATTCCATCTACCGCCAATCTTTTAATCATTTTATTTCAGAAGCTTACGCGTTTGACGCATCATTGTTGCTCTGAGAACTGGCACTAAAAATGACAGGCTTGGTCACTGGAAGCGACATCTTGGCCTTTTCCGACTGGCGGACCTTGCCCCAGGCATACACAAGACCACTGATGAAACCAAGGATGATGGCAGAAACACTACCAAAAGTAACGGGAGCATCGAAGAAAATAAGGCCGCTGACAGCGATGGGAAGCTTGTTTAGGGCTCCCACCATTGAGTAGGTGGTAGAGGACGTAACACGAATGCACCAGGCAGACGAGTATGAGATGAAAATAGCACACACACCCGAATAAACCATGCCCAGGATGAGATTGCTTCGTGTCTCCTCTGGGAAGTTTCGTGCCAAGTTTTCAGCAGACCAGTCCTCGACCAGGAGAGAGCCAACAATTAGGACCGGGATAGTCAAAAAGTTGTTGTAGAACATGGCTGTAAAAGAAAAGTCAGCATCTGTTGTTATATCTCAGTGCATGTAAATAGGGAGAGCACTCACTGTCCCAGTCCTTGAAGCCCATCTTCTTAATGACCTTGCGCATGCTAAGCACAAAGGCGGCTTGACAAAACACATTCAGGGCCATCCAAGTGTAACCCACTTGCAGAGTGGCAAGGGATTGAGATGCCTGTGACGAACGTCCTGCAGCATCGGCATCAGCCCACGCAGCAACGATAGAGCTAAAAACAATCAAGCCAAAGGAGAGAAGAACGGTTGGGCTGACGCTTCCCCCAAACCAGAGCACCTCTCCGTAGGCGATGACAATAATGGTCAAGTTCTTGAAAATGGTATACACGGGCACAGAGAGGTACTGGAGAGCCTTGGCACCAGTGTAAATCATGCCAACCAACAGAACAGAAATAGGGAACCCTATATAGAATTAGCAACTCTGCGTGCCAACGAATCAAACAAAGAAGAGCTCACATTTTTTGCCCTTCTCCACATCGAACGCAGAAAGGTTGGTAATGAAGCCAACCTGCTTGCAAGCTTGAATAGCAACTACGCACACGACGGACTATTTGCTGGTTAGAAAACCACTTCTCGCGGAATAAAGAAGAAAAAAGGGACTGGGGAGTGGTCTTACTTGAATAGCGAGATAAAGAAAGTTCATGTTCCATGAGGAGCCAGAGACAACATATTTGTTGACAACAGTCATACTAATAGAAGACAGGCAGTAACCCAGTACAGATGCCCCCGGGCTGTTGTCGATCTTGGACAAGTTGAAGCCGCCTGACTGCGCAGCCATTCGGGGTGACGGTGAGCGAGAGTAGGCTGTCTCGACTTTACCGCCATCGCCAATTTCCGGATCCCGGTGGCCATAGTCGTCGTTCTTCTTGTTGTCTGCCATTATTGTGAAGTTCACTGAGATGGACGCTCAGATGGCCAAAAGGCGAGAATGGGGAATGACAGTGAGAATGAGAATGAAAGCGAGAGTGAAACGAGAGGCTGGCTTGACAGAGTCGCTAAGGGTGGGTTCCACGCGAAATTCCCTGGGGGCGGAGATGGCGCGATCTGCGTCGGAAGGGAGGAAAGGATATGGATCAAACGAGAGGCTTCTTCTGGAAGAACGGAAGAAATGAAGACTATGCAAGAAGCGCGCGAGTGTGAGGTTGTCGTGAAGACCGCTCTTTGCCAGGCACAGACACGTACTCCCTAATACTCCTAACTCCGTACATGCAATTCAGGAGAACAAATCCTGTTCAAGGTTGGGAAATTTCATCTCGATCCCTTTGTGGGGCGCCTGGCCGAAAGGGGCTTAGCGAAATAGGCGCACCGCCTCCCACATTGTGTGTCCATACTCCGTACGAGGACATAGGCTTTTTCACCAGGTGGCGATTGGAATCAAAAGCCCTCACTCAATACATGCGTGGTACGGAGCACCGAGTACAGGGCTGGCTTATAGGTGCAAGACATTTATTCCCAGATAGCGAGTATGATGATGATGCGAATTCGCACTTGGTCCTCCGTACTGAGCACTACGACTGCCCTTTGAGTACCTGTACTGCCTCTAGTATCTGATACTCGGTACCTACTAGGTACTAGATTAGGTATTCAACCACTAATGCTACAGTACAGAGTAGTACTCTCATAATATCGCGCCTCTGCTCGTACAACTGCAACTTGCTGCAGAATTGCTGGTGGGGCCGACGCAAATTGAACCTAATCGCCCAGACACGCAGATTAGTGGAAGATACAGTGCTCAGCAAGGAGGTAATTCCGTTGTCCCGCGGTGCTGGCATGTGGCCCCTTGGTTGCGGGAGGCGGAAACGCCTTATTACAGGTTCCTGGGAGAACTACCGGGCATCTATGCCTTTGAGATTCGGCATCAATGCAGTGCATTTTACAGAAACCATTGTCTGCCACTTCATCGGGGATGATTACTCATAAACGCCGTTGCCCTCACAATCTTCTGCTTCTGCTATCAATCATGCGGAGCGGCTCCGTAGATCAAAGGATATTTTGGAAGACTGCTAGACAAGCTTTACAAAGCAATCGATACCTTAAGCATCTGCTTAGCCAAGGCCTAGCACTACACGCAGGCACCTCGCACTGTAAGCACGGTATAAAAATAAGATCAGCGAAAAGCCTTACCACTAAGGCGTAAAATAGGCAGTATGACTAGGCCTAGTACTACCACCTCATTCCATTAGGAGAATAGTGACTTGGAATCGTCTGAGGCTGCACCGCCTCCACAGTGTTGCAGGCGCAGAGCGCTCATTGGCCTCGTCTTTAGCTGGTGCTATTTTTGGTAGCGATCAGGAAGGCCTAGGTAATGATGAGATGAGAAAAGCCCTATGGCTGGCTGCGCACTGGCGGGACTGTTTGCTCACGAGCATGTTAGTCCCCTTTGGACGCAGCAAGCAGAAATTAGGAATATCGCTAAGGAAGAGATTGATATTAAAGTGCTCAATACTAATATACAAGACCAGCAGACGCAATAATACTACAAGTACTATTTACTAGGTGCCTACGGAGTAGGTAAATATAGATTCCATAAACAACGCTGTGGCTGGAATAAGGAGCACCTGTTTATTAGGTAGTGAGCCGAGCCGAAAATGCACAGTGTCAGTGACTGCGTATCGTTCTCCAGCAGCCAGTGGGACGCAGTCAGCCGCGCTCCAGGGATTGGATGTCAGCATCTGGTGCTATTGCAGGGCTGGGCTCCAAAGCGGATACCGCCTTTATTTTTGCCCACAGGCATACGAGATTTTGACACTTTGCGGCTCGTGCGAGTAAAAGGGAGGAGCCCGTTGGGTGGACGAGTACAGTAGCCTCAACAGCTTCAAAACTCCGGCCTCCTTGTGGCAAGCCGCAGGTTGAAATGTGGGCGTCAAAGAACAAGGAAAATCTTGTTCTGTAGATTAAGTGAACACAAACGCGCGAAGCTGTTGGACCCTCCTGCATAAAGGGAGGGGCAACGTGATGACGACAGGTGATGCTTTGCTGCCTCCGGCCTTTTCATCGAGCTCTTGCTGGAGGGCACGGCGTCTTACAGCGAGCGTTCACTGCGGCTGTCTCACCGCAGACGCTAATTCGGGCTGATAAGGCGACCTAGCCTAAAGGATGCCCAGTGGACGTTTGTATTTGCTGTTTGAGAGTCTGTACAGTGCAGTCGAGGTGGCTCAGCTTCCCCCCCCGAGGCCCCTTAGCGTCAAGTCTCCCCTATTCTGGGCCATCGCCCAAGTGGCTGGGCACTGTATGCATTTCGTACTGTCCGAAACAAGATCCTAGAAGAAGCACGCAGCACTTGGGGCATCTCCTGAATCGTTCGCGAGAGCATTTCCCTCCCCTTATTATCTTTTTCAGCCCACTAGGCTTCGTCGACAACTCTCCCTCTTCCATCTTCCCCAACCTTCAATCCTACCATTCGAGGCTGGTGCCTCATTGCTCGCATCGTTAGGGGTCGGGTTGCTTTCCGCAAACAAAGCTGGCATTGAGCTCAATAGATTTTTCTTATCCTCTCTCTCTTGGGGTCCCCTTTTTTTTTCTCCCCCCCATTGCACCTATTGGGACCTACGCGAGCCATCTAGACACGAATTACGAACCACTTTCCACCAAAGACGCTCGTTAGCATTACGATTCTTATAGCCGTCGTCTTGAAATTATTTTAGAAATAGGACCATCATGGCATTCAACGGTGCTGGCGGTGGCCCAGGCGGGGGACATCCGCTACAGGATCTTCCCTCGGGCAGTAGCGTGAGTAACCACCACAACAAGAGCGAAGGAGAGCCTCAAAGGCCAGGTTAAGCTAGACTTAGCTAACGCTTTTCTTCTTTCCTTCTAGTATCACCTGCCTCCTCATGAGCAGGAAGAAGAAGCCGGACGATATCTGCTGAACGAGCCTGGCTCGCATGGCTACGAGCATGATCGACTGGGCGCCGGGACTCCTCCCGACCGTCCTGTCTCAGCTTACAGTCTCACCGAGTCTTATGCCCCCGGAGCATCGCCTATCGGCACTCCTGGCTTGGGCAGCGACAACGGATACAGCCAATACGGACAGGGGCCGGGATACGATTTCCCTCGCCCCGCCTCTACTGTCCATGACAACGACGACGACAGTTGGGTTCAGAGACAGCAGCAGCCCACCGGCGGTGGTCTGAAGCGTTACAACACCAGAAAGGTCAAGCTTGTCCAGGGATCCGTTCTGAGTATCGACTACCCGGTGCCCAGTGCTATCAAAAACGCGGTCCAGCCTCAGTACCGCGATGTTGAAGGCGGTAACGAGGAGTTTCTCAAGATGCGATACACGGCAGCCACTTGTGATCCCAATGACTTCACTCTGAAGAACGGTTACGATTTGCGGCCGCGAATGTACAACCGTCACACGGAGCTCCTTATTGCCATTACATATTACAACGAAGACAAGGTTCTGCTTGCCAGAACTCTGCACGGTGTGATGCAAAACATCCGAGACATCGTCAACCTCAAGAAGTCGACTTTCTGGAACAAAGGAGGCCCCGCCTGGCAGAAAATCGTCGTCTGCTTTGTCTTTGACGGTATTGACAAGGCTGACAAGAACACCCTGGACGTGCTCGCGACCATTGGTGTGTACCAGGATGGTGTCATCAAGAAGGATGTCGACGGCAAGGAAACCGTCGCTCACATTTTTGAGTACACCAGTCAGCTTTCCGTGACGCCCAACCAGCAGCTCATCCGACCTTCTGCTGACAACGCGCAAAATCTGCCCCCTGTCCAGTTCATCTTCTGTCTGAAGCAGCAGAACACCAAGAAGATCAACTCCCATCGTTGGCTGTTCAATGCCTTTGGCCGAATTTTGAACCCCGAAGTGTGTATTCTTCTCGATGCCGGTACCAAGCCTAGCCCGCGTTCGCTGCTGGCCTTGTGGGAAGGCTTCTACAACGATAAGGATCTTGGTGGCGCCTGTGGTGAGATTCACGCCATGTTGGGTAAGGGCGGCAAGAAGCTGCTCAACCCTCTGGTCGCCGTGCAGAACTTTGAGTACAAGATATCAAACATTCTTGACAAGCCCCTCGAGAGTTCGTTTGGTTATGTCAGTGTGTTGCCCGGTGCTTTCTCTGCCTATCGATTCCGAGCCATCATGGGACGCCCTCTGGAGCAGTATTTCCATGGTGACCACACCCTGTCCAAGATTCTTGGTAAGAAGGGTATTGACGGCATGAACATTTTCAAGAAGAACATGTTCTTGGCCGAAGATCGTATTCTTTGTTTCGAGCTGGTCGCCAAGGCCGGCCAAAAGTGGCATTTGACCTACATCAAAGCTGCCAAGGGTGAAACAGATGTTCCCGAAGGTGCTGCCGAATTCATCAGTCAGCGTCGTCGTTGGCTCAACGGTTCATTTGCTGCCTCTCTGTATGCGCTGATGCACTTTGGTCGAATGTACAGCAGTGGTCACAACATCATTCGTATGTTCTTCTTGCACATCCAGCTTATTTACAACTTCCTCAACGTCATCTTCGCTTGGTTCTCCTTGGCCTCTTACTATCTCACCACCACTGTCATCATGGACCTTGTCGGCACTCCGGTTATTGCTTCAACCAGCGCCTCTGAACACCACGCTTTCCCCTTTGGAGATACCGCAACACCCATTATCAACACGCTTCTGAAATACATATATCTTGCATTTGTTATGTTACAGTTTATCCTTGCTTTGGGTAACAGACCCAAGGGTTCCAAGTTCACTTACATTGCATCATATATGGTCTTTGCACTGGTTCAGGGTTACATTCTGGTTCTTTCAGTCTTCTTGGTTGTTAGTGCGTTCAAGACGCCTATCCAAGACCAGATCAACTTCGATAACGGTGAAGACTTTGTCAAGAGTTTCTTCTTCGGAGCGAGCGCCGCAGGTGTCATCATCATTGCTCTGATTACCATTTACGGTCTTTACTTCATTGCTTCTTTCCTCTATCTCGATCCCTGGCACATGTTCCACTCTTTCCCCTTCTACCTGTTGCTCATGTCGACCTACATCAACATTCTCATGGTCTACGCTTTCAACAATTGGCACGATGTGTCTTGGGGTACCAAGGGTTCCGATAAGACTGAGGCTCTCCCATCTGCCAATGTCCAAAAGGGCGAGAAGAACGAAGTGGTCGTCGAAGAAATTGAGAAGGAGCAAGAGGATATCGACAGCCAATTCGAACAGACTGTGCGACGAGCCTTGGCTCCGTTCAAGGATGAGGAAGAGATTGAGAAGAAGGACGTGGAGGACGGTTACAAGTCTTTCCGTACTGGTCTGGTCGTCTCTTGGTTGTTTAGCAACATTGTTCTGATCATCGGTGTAACCACTGATAGCTTCAGTGAAGTCAGCTTCATGGTGAGTAGCTTCTTTGATATGGCCTCTACGATAATACTCTCGGTAACTAACAACAATCACAGGCATCCTCCTCTAGCCGCACTGCCAGCTTCTTCAAGTTTCTTCTGTATGCTACGGCCGTGCTGTCCCTCGTCCGCTTCATCGGGTTCCTCTGGTTCCTGGGTAAGACGGGTATCATGTGCTGCTTTGCAAGAAGGTAAATTGAAATTGAAAGGTCGGATGCGACCCCGATTAAGAGTGTTTGGCGGCGGTTTTACAGGAATATACGGGGTTGCCCAGTAGACAAATTATTTCATATACAGATACCTTGGCTTGTAACGTTATTAAGGCATTAATGTTTTTAGCATGTTTCTTTGTTCACACGGGATGGAATAGGCGACTTGAGACGAAAAAAAAAGTTTTGCAGATAGTTTGGAAGAATTTTTGTTGTGTGTACCTACTGAGTAGAGAGAGAAAGGATTAGAAGAAACAAGGAAACCTATTCAATGATTCAATGACCTGTACTGTGTAATTCTAGTAGTATTAACGTCTCCGTTTTTACCCCCGCATAAACTCCGGCCGCATAGGACTGATTATGCACGGAAAATTATGGAGTATGTAGAGCCTTATCTTATCGCCATTGTGTGACAGCATTCAGTCATCTTCAGCAGGCAAGGCAACAAAGCACCTAAGGCGACCGAATCGCTCCCCGCGGATGACGGTTCTTTTTCCGTTATCAAAAACGTCACTTTGTGCACAAACCGAAAAGACTTGGCCCTCCTCCGATCCGGCGGCTTAGGCCCTGTTTTTCTCTTGCTCGCCAAAGACATTTTCCTTTACTCTTTTCCTTTCTCTCTTTGCGGTCAGCCATTTTAGGATATCGGTCTCACCGGCGAGACTTCGACCGCCCAAGATGTTGAACATATGGTCTATGGTATTAGGCACGCGCCCAGCTTGTGTTCTGCCACGGAGATTCCTAACGCATAATTACAGAAAAAAAAGCAAAAAGAGGCTGAGAATGCCGAAGGTCAGGCTGCTGGGGGAAAGAGGAAGAAGGTGACGGCGGCGCAGCTACGAGTGCAGAAAGGTAACTCTCTCCGACTTCGCTCTGCTATAACATGCGCGGGCAGCTAACAGAGAGCTACTTGCAAACACAAATAAACAGATTTATCAGAACTATCGCTCGGCGCGACGATGAGAACAGATTTCCTAGACCCCGATAACATCTTAAACTTCATCCTGACGATCGAGCCGGACGAGGGCATGTACCGGGGTGGAAAATTCACCTTTGACTTTGCCATCAACCAAAACTTTCCGCACGAGCCGCCCAAAGTACGATGCAGAGAGAAGATATATCACCCTAATATCGATCTTGAGGGCAAGGTGTGCTTGAACATTCTGCGGGAGGACTGGAAACCGGTGTTGAATCTGAATGCCGTCATTGTGGGATTGCAGGTAAGCACCAGCACGTGCCCTTTCTGCTCTATGCCACACGCAGAGCAAGAGGACGAGATACCATCCATGAGCTATGAGACTGACTCAACGAAATTTATAGTTCTTGTTTTTAGAACCCAACGCTTCGGATCCATTGAACAAAGAGGCCGCTGACGACCTGCGAAGCAACCGAGAAGGCTTCAAGAGAAATGTACGGACGGCCATGAGCGGAGGATCCGTTAAGGGGACTGCATATGACCGGGTACTGAAATAGATTTGGGGTTTCAAAAGAGGGGAAGATGGTGGAGGGAAGGTGGACGAGACAACAACGACAAAACACGAGCAAACCCGACATATACATAGAGGACGTATATCGTCCGACATCCGGCACATTTTTCATGAGAGATGGTGCTTCAACATGAACCTCAGCCTCCGCTGGTGCTTGAACCAAATGAGAGCACGCTGCCTTTTCCATTATTATCGAGGCCTAGCTATGGGGATCAACTTATCTATACACTACCTTTCATTAAGTCGATAGCACAGCATAGAAATACAGGGCGTTCATTGCATGAAAGTAGAGTCTCGGCAAGAGCTGATTTTTTATAATGAAAGAGAAAGGGCTAGCCAACCTTGGTTATAAGAACACTGATAGGTAGTGCCAGAGCTGCCTCATGGAAGTTAATTGAGTATATTTATGTTATGTGTTACCCTGCGTAATGCTAGATATAACAGGTGTATTACATAGGTAGATGGCTACTCCGTACAGGTAGATAGGTAGTGTGGTGGAAGAAATGTAAGTTGATACTTCCGCCTATAATAACTGTTCTCTTTCAAGCTTAATTTCTCATGGATTATGTCGCTTCATCATATGTAATAACCTCCCTTTCTGACCTAAAGATGTGTTTGAGTGCGTTCCGAAATGGCCCGGCGCATCCCGTCAGCCAAATGCAAGGTCCACGTATACGTTGCAACGCAATGTGAAACCTGAGCAATTTCGTCAATCCACGAATGCCGCATTAGCAAGACATCGTCCTTGCATGTATGCAATTCATTCAAGGAGAGGGAGAGGCGGAATAGGTGTTGGCACTCTTTAATGACTAGAGATGTAAGACAGGGTGCGTCGTGGGATTGGCTGCTTAGTAGACTACATTGCATGCGCTGCAGGCGTAGGTACGTAGGGCAAAGTGTCAAGCAGTACGGAGTAATAGGGAATAAGATAGAGGTCAGTATGGCATAATCCGGCTATTATAGTTGCATACTGCAAGTGGTGATCCTCCAGACCCCGGCCGGAGCCTGACTATGCGTGAGACGAGACTTCGGGAGATGGTGAGAGGGAGGGGCACGGATGCGAGATTGGCGATCCAAGGTGGGCAATTTTTTATTTTATTTATCAAACAGCTTTCTGAGGATGGAAAAATTTCGAAAGAACACCTCCTATGAAGAAAGCTTCCCATTGTATTTTTAAGAAGAGGTTATATGTGAATACGGGATGAGCATGGGTAGAGATCAATCAATGCTTTGTACGAATAAGAAACGCTCCATTAGACAGAGTAATAGAGAGGGTCAGATTTTCGGCGGTAGTGGTGGGGGCTGCAGCTCCAAGTTACTGGGGGGTCGTTAATAGGTCCGGCAGCGGCAGGCGCTGGGTATTAGTGCAGTGTGCAGTGTAGAGTGGACGCTGCGAACGCTCATCGGATGCGTCACCTCAGGCTTTGAGAAATTCGGCTGCGGGGAGCGGCCCAAGCAAAGGTCTGGGGAGCTTCATGATTATCTGGCCACTGCAACTGTGCAATCCCATTATATTGTATTACAAGTGCAATCCACACATTGCATACGAAGTGGGAAGCATCATCATGGCGAGCTGGCTAATTGACCGTTACTCAATGGCCAAGGACGAGATAGAGTATCTGCTTCGTAGTAGTAATATGCTTAGGTGTTGGTACAGTCAGCTGGGGCTCTCGCCAGGCCCACCCCTCGCAGCCGCGCAGCTATACAACGTAAGGCTAGCCATTGTCTTTGTTACTCATCGCACTGACTGTATTTATGATCAACCCTTGGAAAAAATCCTCCGTACCAGGCAAGCTAAGACGAGGTACGGAGCAAGCCTCTTTTTCACATGTGTGGGACAGGGGGGGCACCACGTCTTGGACAGGAAAGTTGCTGGAGCTGGCGCAAACTGGCAGCACCGAGATCGGGCACCGTTGAGCTGAGGCTTTTCCCCCACCCACCCTTCAAAACCTAGAAGTTCTGTTGCTCATCTGCTTTTCTCCAAAACAGATCTCCTCTCTTCCTCTTTTTCTTTTTTCTTCTTCTTTCCTCTTCATCCTTCTCACACACCAGATCCCCCATCCACAATGGCCTCAAGAGCTTTCTCCAAGTCCCTGCGGGCACCAATTGCTCGTCAGTTGATTGCGCCTCGCGTGGCCCAACGCTCATACATTGCTGCCCGCAGCGCCACTCGTGCCGTCGCTGCTGCTCGCCCGGCTCTGGCTGGTCTCTCCCAGCAGCAGGTCCGCGGTGTCAAGACCGTTGACTTTGCCGGTGTCAAGGAGGACGTCCATGGTATGTGCGGCATTGCCTCTGCGTGTGAGCTGTTCTGACAATTGGTTACTTTATAGAGCGTGCCGACTGGCCCCAAGAGAAGCTTTTGGTGAGTAACTGAAACTAGCCCGAGGAGTCATCAATAGACCCCAAAATAAGCAGGGTCCAGCTCATCTCATTTTTTCAATTGCTTCCATTATCCATTGGTGGTCGCTGAGTTGAAGTGCATGACTGACCACAATTGCCTACAGGAGTACTTCAAGGACGACACCCTCGCTCTCATCGGCTACGGCTCCCAGGGCCACGGCCAGGGTCTCAACCTCCGCGATAACGGCCTCAACGTCATTGTTGGTGTCCGAAAGAACGGCAAGTCATGGAATGATGCCATCCAGGATGGCTGGGTTCCCGGCAAGAACCTCTTCGAGGTCGACGATGCCATCACCCGTGGTACCATCGTCATGAACCTCCTCAGTGATGCCGCCCAGTCCGAGACTTGGCCCTCCATCAAGCCCCAGCTGACTGAGGGCAAGGTATGTGGCTGCGCTGCCCCCCCCCCTCACATTGTGGCCCCAATTCGTGGCGTGCCATTGTTAAAGTTGTGACTAACACGGCTCTCGCCGCAGACCCTGTACTTCTCTCACGGCTTCTCCCCCGTCTTCAAGGACCTCACCAAGGTTGACGTCCCCAAGAACATTGACGTCATCCTTTGCGCTCCCAAGGGCTCTGGCCGAACTGTCCGCTCCCTCTTCCGTGAGGGCCGTGGCATCAACTCCTCATTCGCTGTCTACCAGGATGTGACTGGCAAGGCTGAGGAGAAGGCTGTTGCTCTTGGTGTTGCCATTGGCTCCGGCTACCTGTACAAGACCACCTTTGAGAAGGAGGTCTACTCTGACCTCTACGGTGAGCGTGGCTGCCTGATGGGTGGTATCCACGGCATGTTCCTGGCCCAGTACGAGGTTCTCCGTGAGCGGGGACACAGCCCCAGCGAGGCCTTCAACGAGACCGTCGAGGAGGCTACTCAGAGCTTGTACCCTCTGATTGGCGCCAACGGCATGGACTGGATGTTCGAGGCCTGCTCTACCACTGCCCGACGTGGTGCCATTGACTGGACCCCCAAGTTCAAGGACGCCCTGAAGCCCGTCTTCAACAGCCTGTACGACAGCGTCAGGGATGGCACCGAGACCCAGCGATCGCTGGACTACAACAGCCAGGCCGACTACCGCCAGAGATACGAGGCTGAGATGGAGGAGATCCGAAACCTGGAGATCTGGAGAGCGGGCAAGGCCGTCCGGTAAGTTACATATACAGCCCTGCATCACATCTACTTGAAACCACTTTGGCTAACAGCTTCGCTTCTTTTACAGCTCCCTGCGACCCGAGAACCAGAAATAAGCAGCGCGAGTCGCGCGTTGTGGATTTGAGAAGGGTGTTGTGGGGGGAGGGGGAATACTTGGGGTAAAATGTCATTTTTTTTGTACTTGCATCTGGACACTCGGCAAGGGTCTTGGAGATCTGGAGTGACGAGGCATGTTGTCTTAGTTTAAAAGTTAGGGCCTTTTACGATACCGCACATGGGAAGATAATCAATTCTCGTTTCACGCACACGTACATGCGCGCACACTCTCACACACAAAAATTCTCTGATCTTTCCGTATTCTCCCGTCCTGGACTCTGGGGTAGCTCGCAATTGACGATCTACCGATGAGTCGAAAGAACGGCTCAAAGCGGGTCCTTCTGGCCTTTGGCACCTCCGGCTTCGGCGTTGCGAATCTGTCTGCGCTATGGAGCAGCAGAGCTCCAGAGACTGGGGTTTGTAACTTAACAAGAATCCATCCATCGGCGAGACGCCGGAGGGCCGGATGTCGCAACTTCTCTATCCGGCCCGGTCGAGTCCTCGGCGGGTGCGCCAAGACCGGGTTCGCTGTGGCCGGAGTTTGCACGTAGGCGTCAACCGTCGGGGTTTATGACGAGTTGCTTGAGCGATTGGGATGGGAGATGTGAATATATAGGACTGCAACGTAGCTTGAGCTTTGACAATAACGCCGCGCGATATATATATCAAATATTTTAATGACTAGTGGGATTTTTTGGAGACAAAACACTCTGTTGCCGTTCTTCTCTGGCCGTAGCAATAAATAGCTTTGTGCGTTGTTGGTTGGGAGGCTAATACTTGGACGCAGCCGTTTAACTAGCGTGCTGTAAGTTTGCTGCTGGGCTATTATCGCTTCAGAAGAGGCGCCTTGAATTGAGCTTAACTAAGCACTTTGTTCTTACTACCCGGCAATATATATGTAAAGTTCGTTTTATTGAAATGTGATGAGGGGGCATGACGAGGTCCTAACAGTATTGAAGATTGAGTGAAACGATGGGATAGGACACGATACTGTTCTCTGGCATGCAGTATATGCTGAATCTGAATTCAGCCCGCAGACAGTTTTAGATCTTACTCTTACACGCTGATGCTATTCTTGTCGTGTGCTTGTCTATGGAAATCTGACTGACGCCTGCCTAAGACAGTGCTGACGTGAAGAGCAAATGGCACTGTTGATCTACGGAGTACCTATACTACAGGTAATAACAGTGGTATGTCTATGATTTAAAAATGGCGACACGTAATGGCTACCTATGCTTAAGGAAGCATCAAATACGGCAACGTGTCATTACAAGGACAAAATCAATAGACTGCCAAGCTGCCAAGTTTAGCTTCTCAATTGAGCCCCCCCGAAATGGGGTCTTCCATCCTTGATTAATAACATGTGCCGCCTAGGGGCATTTACTACTTCGTAATGAATACCTCTTGTAAGCCAAAAACAGGAGCCTATGCGAAAGTATTGACTACGGCTGTTTTGGCTTTTATTTCAGGCAAACCTAGGTATGACTGCTGGCCTGAATCAAAGTAGAAGGTACAGGGCCCCTTGCACCGCCTGGCGACTCGACGTGCTCAGACCTGCTAAAGCTGCGTTAGTGGCGTGGCATCCAGACTGCTAGTGTGACCCCCTACTGGACAGTGGTAGCAGTACAGGATTGGAATAGGGACCCTCTCTACTTTAGGGGTGTAATAGCACCTATAGCAGTGAGAGTGGCGAGGGGCTGCTCGTACCTGTACTTGTGAGGAGGGATTGACGTCGTCTATTCAATGCGTTCTAGGCGTTTTCGATGGAACGGCCACGACAACCTGTATCTCCAACATGCCCAGTCCTGGCTTTTTTTTGCGCATCTTTATATTTTTGCTGATGCATTCCCTTGTATTTTGACTGTTGGAGAGAGGAGAGCGGCATTTTGCACTGCAGATCCATATAGTTGGGTGAGTTTTATTGCGCCCTGCTTTCACCACCTGCCTGTGCTGTGCTGTGTCTTGGTAAATGGTCGCTTGTACTACCGTTGGTGCAGCGGTGCTTCGGGAGTGCCGTTCCGAGGCGATTCGCTAATGTGGCGAGTTGCGACGACTCTCGACTCCTGAACTCCCATTCGCAATTCAAGAACCAGACTTACAACTCCCTTCTGCCAAGTTACTAACAAGCATTCTGCAGACAGTATCCTGTCCCTCGGTCGATCTATAGGAGAAAACGAACCCCCAAAAAGAGAGCTCATGAGTTGATAGCTTCAGTCGCTTTTCCTTTCATCTCGCGTTTATCCCTTTCTTGCGCCGGCAGCTCCGCGAGCGACCTGCCTTGTTTTCGCCGCCATGAAGGTCGCCTCTGTGTTTGGACTTGCTGGCCTGGTGGCTCTGTCGCAGGCTACCAGAATTGCCAGAGATTACAACAAGAACGACTATTATGTTCTGCATCTCGATCGGTCAACACAGCCTAGCGATATCGCCGTTCGTCTTGGCTTAACACATGAAGGCCAGCTTGGAGAGCTTACCGACCACCACGTATTCCGCGCCGAGAAGCACGAGCGAGATATTGTCAAAGATGAGGTGCGAGAGCGCAAGAGGAGGAAACGAGACCTCGGCGGGTACGATGTCCTCGACGGAGTCCTCTTGACGACCAAGCAGGAAGCACGCAGCCGTCTACAGAAGAGAGTCATCCCACCCAGAGATGTGCTTCCTCGCCTTCCTCAAAATCAAAAGCCTGACAATTCGGCAGTCCTCAAACAAACAAATGTTATGAGGGACTTGAGCATCACCGACCCGACGTTCACAGAGCAATGGCATCTATATAACACGGTGCAGGTTGGCCACGATGTTAATGTTACTGGGCTCTGGCTCGAGGGCATTACTGGCAAGAATGCAACAGTCGCCGTGATCGATGACGGCCTGGATATGTACAGCCGAGATTTGAAGGACAACTATTTTGCGAAAGGCTCTTGGGACTTCAATGACAACGACCCGGAGCCTAAACCGGAATTGCCAGATGACAGACATGGTACCAGATGCGCTGGCGAGATATCTGCGGTCCGTAATGACGTATGCGGTCTTGGTGTTGCTTACGATTCCAAGATTGCGGGTATTCGGATTCTCAGCAGCCCTATTAGCGATGCGGATGAAGCCGAGGCCATGATCTACCAGTATCAGGATAACCAAATCTATTCCTGTTCCTGGGGACCTCCAGATGATGGAAGATCCATGGAAGCCCCTGATGTCCTAATTCGACGAGCCATGCTCAAGGGTGTCCAGGAAGGTCGGGGAGGCCTTGGTTCCATCTACGTCTTCGCGAGCGGCAATGGCGCCTCGAGCGGCGACAACTGTAACTTTGATGGATATACGAATTCCATTTACAGTATTACAGTCGGCGCTGTTGATCGTGCTGGCCAGCACCCATATTACTCAGAACACTGCTCCGCCCTGCTTGTTGTTACTTATAGCAGTGGCGGCGGTGATGGTATAGTTAGTCTTCTCTTCCCCATTTTCTTTCTAAATCAATATTGGTGACTTACCATTCACAGCACACCACCGATGTTGGAGAAAATGCCTGCTACGGGGCTCATGGAGGTACATCAGCTGCGGCACCGCTTGCAGCGGGTATCTTTGCCTTGGTTATGCAAGTTCGCCCAGACCTGACTTGGCGTGACATGCAATACCTCGCCATGGATACTGCCGTCAAATTGGTCGACGAGACGGATGCTGAGTGGCAGACTACTACTGCGGGGAGACAATTTAGCCATACCTTTGGTTACGGCAAAATCGACTCTTACGGTCTCGTTGAGAAGTCCAAAACCTGGAAGAATGTGAAACCTCAGGCCTGGTACTTTTCTCCCTGGCAGCAGGTCAAAAAGGACATCCCCGAAGGCAAAGACGGATTGGTAGTGAGCTTTGATGTGACTGCCGATATGCTTAAGGAAGCCAATTTTGCTCGTCTGGAGCACGTCACTGTTACTATGAACGTCGAACATACCCGACGTGGTGACTTGAGCGTAGATCTAGTCAGCCCTGATAACATTGTCAGTCATATTTCAGTGGCCCGCAAGCAGGACAACTTCAAAGGCGGCTATGATGACTGGACCTTTATGAGCGTCGCCCATTGGTAAGCCTTTTCTTCCACTTTGCAGCGTTGCTGAGATAAAAAATAAAACTGGTGCTAACCATTTTTCTAGGGGTGAGAGTGGCGTTGGAAGATGGACGGTTATTGTTCGAGACACGGAGCTGAACAACGAAAAGGGCAAATTTCTCGACTGGCACCTGAAGCTTTGGGGCGAGAGCATCGACGCCAGCCAGGCCAAAATCTTGCCCATGCCATCAAACGACGATGATGCCGACCACGACTTGATTCAGTCTACTGTTTCAGGAGTGGCCTCTACCAAATCGATTACGGCGCCAACCTCAACCAAAACTTTGTCTGTCACAGCCAACCCTACAGACCACCCTGTGCGCCCGACAAAACCTGGGGCCAAACCCACCGAGTCGACAGAGACGACAGAGCCGACCAAGCCCCAGGAAACCTCTGCGGACGAAAAGCCATCAGACACTGAGCACGAGGTCGCATCTGGCACTGAATCTGCCCAACCATCTAGTACGACCAGCGCGGCCTCTTCCTGGGTCTCCTGGCTTCCTACCTTTGGAACCAAGGCCAAGATCTGGATCTACGGTGCCAGTGGCTTGATTGTAGCGTTTTGTTGCGGCCTGGGCATCTACCTGTATATTGCCCGTCGCCGTCGCCTCCGCAACAACCCCAATAACAACTACGAGTTTGAACTTCTCGACGAAGAAGAGGCCGAAGGCCTAACCAGCGCCGAAAAGGGTCCCAACTCGGGTAAAAAGACTCGACGGACTCGCGGCGGAGAGCTCTACGATGCCTTTGCGGGCGGCAGCGACGACGACGACGAGTTCGACGAGTATAGGGATCGGTCGGCCGGTCAGATGGCGGGGCATAATCCCGATGAGCCGGAGCATTATGTTGTTGGCGAGGAGAGCGATGACGATGGCGATGAGGCGGAAAAACAAAGATTACGACGTTGAATATAGATGAAGTCGTTTTGTTTGGGGGGGGGGTTTTTGCATTGAAAAAAAGAGACAAAGAAACTGTTTTTGAAAACCAGGTACTCATTAAACGGAGTATTTTTTATTTATTGATTTATATCGTTATTTTACGATCCTCATTAGTATTGGTTTCATAGCTACTTACTTTTGTCTTGCTTGTAAACGGAGCCTTTTTTTTTTTTTTTTTTTTTTTTTTTTTTAAT